>CM062807.1:961702783-961995426 GCA_031772625.1 Pinus tabuliformis
TCGGAGCACCAAGCAGAGTCGGTAGAGGGGCGGCCTGAAACCCAAGGAAGCCCTGCCGCCGCAGGCGCTTACAGCAACCAGAGCCGAAAGACGAAACCCTAGCCCCTGAGCGTTCCTCTCCTAACTCAAGGGGAACTACTGTTAGTTGCGAAATATGTTCCTTTTCTTTCATCAGCCTGTCCATCTCTGTTTCCATCTCTTTTTATCTCTGGAAAATATCCAGCGGCCTCTGTTCTGTAGATGACTCTGGTATGTGAGGTATTGTAGTTGGAATCTCTTTAGTAGTCAAAGATGATGGAGAATTTGTGGTACTTCTATCAAACTTAAAATTTTGAAAGCCTGAGAGTACAATGGTACCCTGTGTTTCCTCTAGTCGTGGGAAGTCTATCTTACAGCCTGTCTTAACCTTCTTTGTATAAATCTTGAACTCTTTGGCTGAGACTTCTATAAGTGAAGGAGAGTCTTCGTCTCTCGCTCTCTTCTCAATCTTTTCTTTGGGTATAGGAGTATCTGAAGCTGTTCTAGACAGTACCTGCTCTTCGACCTCCTGCAATGTGTTTTCAACCCAAATGTGTTGTTTCATGTACTTCTCTATTTCGCGTCTTTGGGTATGCACATAGGGAGTTTCCCTCTATTCCACTCTTAACTTATAAATTACCCTAAAGGGTTCATGGGACCAATTAAAACTAAGAGGGACATTCATTTGTTTTAGCAGGAGGTTTGATTCCTCTCCTGTCGCTCTATTATTGCAGATGAAAGGTCCTATCTGTGTCTTAATTCGGAACTGAGACTTCTTCTTAGCTACCATGAAATGGATGTTGTTTGAGTGAAAACTTTTCCTGATGTACTCCAAGGAAAATATTCTCATTGGAAGGTAATTGGGCAACTTATATGGTGGCAACTATGAGCCACAAACTTTGATCTCTGTAAATGACTGGTATAGGTACCAATCTGTTGTCTTCACCTGTTCACTGAGTTGTAACACTTTCTGAATATCCTCATTGATCCTTGGAATCTGTTGGCCACTTAGAAAACAAGTTTCTGGATACACAAACTGATCAATAAACTCTAAAAGCTGAATTCCTGTGATTGTCTTCTGATCATGGAGGTCCAGAAGACAATGGACTGAGGCTCTCCTTGCTGATCAAGTTTATGCACTGCAAATGGAAACCTATCTATCTGGAAGAAAATGAACATATACAAAAGAATAGAAGAATATCAGAACATTCCTTCAATTAGAAACTAAACAAATTATTCATGAATTCCATTTTCCAAGAAGTGACCAAAGTCAAAGGTGACTAATAGTCCTTCTTCTGTAGAAAGGGTGGATAGGAAGCCTAAAATAGGCTCATCTACCCATTCATCTAAAAAGTAACCAAGTATGCATGACAAGACAGAGATAATATGTCTAGTCCTTTGAGGGAAAATATAAGAGGGACAAGGGGGATTTTTCTTGGGGAGTCGAGAATCTTCTCAGAGGAAGACTTCAAAAATCGTAACTCTCTAGGGAAGGTGAGTTTCTGATAGATTTATTTGAGAGCTTCAAGGGAAAAAGGGGTGAGAGAATCACTATAGGGAACCTAAAACATTTGGTTTATACTTTCAGAAGTAATGGTGAAAAGGATTTCACCGTTGGGGGAAATGATAGCCCTCTTACTTGAAAGGTAAGAGGCATGACACTTTAGGAAGAATTCAGGGAAGTAATAAGACTGGGGGAAAATGAATAGGGGTAGTCTGGACTGCCAGAGGCTAATTTCATCAGATTGGTCAAGGTAATTGTCACGAAACCAACAACGTAATTTGAAGAGGTCGAATTCACATTGTGTCTCAGCTATCTTATAGTCTCTGTCAGCAAGAGGGATGTGGTCTAAATCCATAGGGGGAGTGAGCATGGGATTCACCACAGTGGAAATTTTGGGGGCCATCATGGTAACAAAATGAATGCAGGAGATTGATAGAGGGAATTTGCAGAAGATCTCAGTAATTCCCGGAAAAATTCTAGGTGGAAGTTCCTCTATAAACAATCAGAGATAGGAAATTGGTTTGTGAATAGTTTCTGATATGTGTGAAACCGAGGGCAAGAGCGATATATAGTAGGAAAGAGGAGAAAAGGATGTAATCGTGGGAGAAAATGGAGCTTTATAGTTTAGATATGGAGAGGAACCGTTGGATCAACGGTTGTGAGCTGCATTAACTCTGGAATAGAACGAAGGAAATGGTAGGAAACTACAACGGGATGGGTGCAATGGTCATCGACGTGGTGGATTAGGATAGTCAAATGAAGGTGTAGGGCCATTGGTGGGAAGTGACAGAAGGAGGGATACATGGCATCAGTGGAATGGAGGTTGAGTAGGGACGTGGTGGGTGACTGTTGGTGGAAAGGTGAGTTGTGATGGGATGGTGGAAACCGCTTTCTAAGGGGGGGTAGGTTGTCTATGGTATGAGAGTGGGGGGGTCTGATATTATGAGGAGGGGACACGTAGTGGCGGGGAAACCACTTTTTAGACCCCCCCCCCCCTTGTCGTTCAAGAAAATCACTGCGGGGGTGTCCGAAAAGACTTAAGGGCCGTCGGATCAAAGCAAGGTCATGATTGAGGGATGTAAGATGTGAAAGGTTTAATGCCAGTGGCCCCACCTTGTATTTTGGGTGGATATCTTTTTACAACAAAGTCCATACTTTGGACAAATGACCATATTCACCAATGACATAACAAATCCATTTTTTTCCTACACTAATGTAACTTTATTAAATGAGGGTGCATTTAAACAAGCAAATTCTATTTATTTTTTCATTCTTAAAGGACTAAGAATATTTATTTCAAACAACTAAAATAATCTAACAACTGCATTAATCCAGATTAACCTGTTGGATTAACTTATTCACCTATTCTACCTATCTAATCTCAGCCAAGATTACACTGCTTAGCTAAGTTATTTACTCTAATCTAATTAGCATAAATTGAAACTTGCTTGAACATGATCAAACTGTATGTTTCAAGCACAAAGGTGTTGTGGCATTTAGACAAGCTGCACACAATTTCATGGATTTATACTTTGCAAAACCAGAAAACTATCAGTGGCACTTCAACTAACATCACTTTCACATTTATTCATTTTTTTGTGGGGTTCTTTTATCATTTCGTTTTTCTTTTTCTATTTTTTCTATTTTTGTATTTATACCCTCTTTTCACTTTTATTTTCATGTTTATATAGTTTTTGGAAATCATTTGCAATAAGCAATATTATTTACAATCTGAAATACTGAAAGTAAGTATTCAATCATCATTTGATCCTATAAATTATAGGACCCTAACAGTGGCTCCAGTTAGGGATGGCGCTTCCTAGTGAAGTGTCTAGAACACTGTAGACTAGTAGCCTTGAATCCTTATCTTCAGTGATTGAACACATTTGATTTTTTGTGTTTGTTATGGTGGAAAAATGACTAAAAGCTTAGGGTCTTCTCCACAGGCTTCAAATTTCAGACATAATCTACCCACTCATGACAGTTAAAGTAAATGGTATCTACAATGGGTGTGATAAAATCTATTTTTTAGTCCTGAAAAACATAATGCTTTAGAATCCTGCCATTGATAGGTCCTCCAGGTAACTTTGTTCCATCTGTGTTCTTCAAAAAAAATGCATTGTTACCTCTGTAAGCATAAATAATGTAAGGTCCCATCCACAAATTGTCAAACTTACCATGCTTTCCTTTCTCTTCTCTTCTGGAATCCCATTTCAGAACATGATTGTCGATCTAAAAATCATCAGCCTTAGTTCTTCTGTCAAATGTCTTCTTGATGCTTTCTTGGATTAACTGAGTTTTGTTATGAACTTCCTCTCTTGACTGCTACAAATGAATTGTCTGGTTTATTCTCCTCTGTAAATCATTTGGTTCAACCTCCAATTCTTGCAACATTTTTAAAATAGGAATTCCCAACAAGGTTGGAAAAACAACATCTATTCCATAAACTAGCTGGTATGGAGACATTCCTATTGACTTTTTGGTAGTAAGCCTGTATGCCCACAATGCATTAACCAACTTGTTGTGCCATGATTTCTTGTTCTCATGTTACAACTTTTTAATAATATTAACTAAGATTTTATTGGAAGATTTTGCCAGTCCATTTCCCTGAGGGTAATAGGCTGTAGAATGACCCAATTTTATCTGATATCTATTGGAAAAATCTACCATACTCTTTGACCTGAAAGCTGCAACATTGTCAATAATAATTCTCCTAGGGCGTCCAAATCTTGCAAGGATATTTTTCTCCAGGAATTTTATGATGACTGCATTAGAGGCTTGTCTAGTCGGTATGGCTTCTATCCATTTTGTAAAGTAATCAGTGGCTGTAAGAATCCACTTATGTTGGGAAGAAGAGGCAGGGTGAATTTCTCCTATAAAGTCAAGGCCCCATTGTTGGAAAGGAGTTTCAGCAGATATAGGCCTTAAGGGTAAAGGCAATAGTTTCTTTTTGCCTTCGAATATTTGGCATTTGTGGCATGAAGTAACTTTCTTTTGGACATCAGAAAATAAGGTGGGCCAATAAAAACATGCCCTCAGAATCTTATTGGCAGTAGTCTTCTAGTATAGGTGTCCACTGCAGTCTCCTTCATGAAACTCTTGCATGACTTTATCTGCTTCATTTTTCAACAAATAGTTCAGTAAAACTCCACCAACATATTTCCAATATAGATTTTCATCTAAAATACAAAACTTAACAGCTTTAAGTTTAATAAATCTAGCTTTTGTTTTAGTTAAAATAGGTGGAGCTTGTAAATTATGTAAAACATAAATAATGTCTGCATACCAGGGAGAGGTAGCAAAAGATTCTGCTACCTGTGGAGTCGCCAGCTCATCTAGTTCATTAAATATTGCTAGAAAATTTATATCTAAAGCATGTAAGTTAGATTCTGCCATTAATTTTGCTAACCCTTGACCTTTGATGAGTTTAGTGGGTCGGATTTCAATATCATATTCTAATATAACAACAATCCACTTACCCCTTTTCCCATCGGGATCATTTTGGGTCAGTATATCTTTTACTACTGCATTTGGAACAAAAGCAATAATATGTGAATGAAGAATATACACTCTAAAATATTTTATGGCTTTTACCAGGGCAAAAGCTTGTTTTTCCATGATGTCATATTTCAATGTTGCATCTCTCAAAGCTTTGCTAAAGAAAGCAATAGGTTGTTCATGGCCTTCATTATTTTTCTGCAAGAGAACTGCAACAATTGTGTGCTCATAAGCAAATGAAAAAATTAGGAAATCCTTTGTAAAATCTGGACTAATTAACACAGGAGCCTGAGTTAAAGCCTGTTTTACCTTATTAAATGATTGTCTAGCTTCCATGTTCCATTTCAACTCAATTTCTTTCCTTAACATGTTGGTTATATTCTTTATTTGTTCTGCTAAATTAGAAATGAATCTCCTCAGAAAATTTATTTGTCCAAAAAATATTGAACTTCCTTTACATTTCTGGGGGGATTTATTTTGAGTATAGCTTCTATTCTGTTGGGATCTATTTTGATTCCTTCCTTCGAAACTATGTGTCATAGTAGTTTTCCTTCTTGCAAACTAAACACTATTTTCTTGGGGTTGAGGGAGATAACAAATCTCCTACATTTTTCAAAGACTTTTCTAAGGTGACTTAGGTGTTCCTCATCTTTTTTTGAAAAAATAGTGATGTCATCCAGGTATATGACTATGAAATGACCCATTTCATCAGCGAAGGTAAAATCCACTGCTCTATGAAAAGTAGCTCCAACATTCATTATACCAAAAGGAATTTTCACATACATGAAAGTGTCCCAGAGTGTAGTAAACATTGTCTTTTCTTGATTGTCTGGGTGTACTAAGACTTGATTATAACTTGAAAAGCCATAAAACAAGGAAATTCTACTAGATCCAACCACCTTTTGTAGAATGTGATCCATCTTGGGTAGAGGGTAATTGCCTTTTAAAGAGGCTTCATTCAGAGTCCAAAAATCAATACAGAGACTGATCTCACCAGTCTTTTTCCGAGTGGGAACCAAATTGGATACCCATTTGGAATATCTCAAGGGCACTATGATCTTTACATCATACATTCTTTTTACTTCCTTTTCGATAAGAGTCATAAGCTTTTGGTTGATTCTCCTTAATTTCTATTTAAAAGGTTTATGATCTTCTTTTAAGGGAATCTTATGTTGTATAATTCTTGTGTCATAGGATTTTAAATCCTCATAACTCCAAGTGAAAACATCAACTAATTATTTGAACAATTCAATGTACTTTAGCTTCTCATATGGGGGTAATGATTTGGATAGTTTGATCATTTTAGGTTGTTTTTCAGTCCCAATATTGCGTTCCTCAATACCAGCTCCAGTGGGTTCAATTTTGGGCTTCTTAGCTACATCAATGAAATCAAACAAATCTTCTAATGGAACAAGTCCTCTAGGTAAGACATTATCTTTGAGCTGTAAAATTTCAATTTTTTGTTTCTCATCATCTATTTCATTCAATTCTAATCTACTCACACTACTATGTACAATATCTTCTACATCAAGTTCTATATCTATATTAACATCTTCGAATTCCTCTTTGGACTGCAAAAAATTCTCAATATGAGCATCATTTCCAAAAACCTACCAGTATCTAATGTTATCAAGTACAGTAGGTCTATTTTTCACTTCGACAGTATCTTGGCAAGTAGGACGAAATGGTAATTTACAAGTACTTGCCAAAGTAGCAAGACCATCAGGTAGAATGTTTTGATCTCTTGAAAATACAGACAAACTATATTCAGTGAAAGAATCTAGAAAATCCAACATAACATTCCTATATGCTCTCATCCTTGGATGTTTTGCAGAATATTCTCCTTTGATTTGTTTTATTACCAACTCAGAATCTCCATGAATGGCAATAGATTTAGCACCCAACGTCTTTAAAAATTGTAACCCTAAGATTAAGCCTTCGTACTCTGCTAAGTTCTATAACACTAGAAATTCAATTTATAGGAATGACCCTCTAAGTGATGAGTGTAAGAATTGGAAACCCATATACCAGCACCTGCCCCTTCTTTACTAACAGATCCATCAAAACTCAAATTCCATAAAACTTTGTCTAATTTATCCTGTTCACTGATTAATGTTTGGCATTCCTTAGTGTGGAAAAACACAGTGTTTTTATTAGGAATTTGTTCTTGTACATTTGCATCATTATACAGAATAAATGAGTCAAGATCTGAATGGATAGAGTATAAGGGATAATTATCAGGTCTCTCCCGAGTTGTGACCATGAATTTCATGAGTTTCTCCCTATAAAATCTCCTATTCTGACCAAATACTAGGATTGTAGCATAGGTCATATCCATTTGTAAGGTTCCCTGGAGTTTGGATCCCCGTGAATGGGAAAGAAGCATGCCATATTGGAGAGGTATATCAACAACAACTATGTCCATTAGCACACTTTTGGCTAGTATTTGGAAGAAGTTGACACATAAATCCTTTATAAGTCCAAGGCACTTTACTTGACTGGAATCAAATGAATAGAAATCTTTATACCTTCTGGTTATATCTAATCCCAATTTCCCCATGATTGCCTTAGGCATAAGATTGTGGGAGGCCTCTAAGTCAAGCATAGCATTGTGTAAGATTTTATCATGAATGGCCAAACTAACATAAAAGGTAGGTACATCTCCATCTTCAAGTTTACCATCGACTTTAAGGCAAAACAATATTTCGGGTTGATCATCTGATACATTGACTGTATCAATGTTTTCTCCTATGCTCAGAGATTTCATTACCTATGATCTATAGGCAATATATTCATTAATTCTGTCAAAGGGATGGGTATTTTAAGTTTCACCAATTCATTTTCTATACTAAATGATGTATGAGATTTATTTAAATTGGCAGCCTCTTGTTTATTAGTCAAATCCTTTTGGGATATGTCTCTTTGTTGGATGGTAGAGGGGTCATTAGTTTGAATTGATTTGGATGCAATATCAAGTTTTTTTCTGGATTGGAACATCATGATTCTTTCTAGCAAGAATTGCAACGTTATTCTTGGTAGATGTTTCAACTGACTTTTTGGTTGGAGTATCAGGAGTTTTCCTACTCCTCAGATTGTATTTCTTATGGACTTCCATAATGGCATTCTCAAAACCTTTCTTATAATCTTCTGATTCTTTAGATTCTATTTCATCTTGGGATAACAGGAAAAGGTCTTGCTCTTCCTAAGTAAGAAAAATACAGTCATTATCACTTACTCCCATTAAATTTATTTGAGTGTCCTCCGTATCATCAGCTAACTCAGCCTCCTCATATGTATAATTTTCTTGGAAAGGGTGTCTTACCTGCTGGTCTAGACCTTTTGGATCCCTTTGTTTGATCTGGGGTTGATTTCTTCTAAAGTTTGGATTCCTTATTTTCCCATTTTGATTTTCTCTTGGAGGAGCCCTATCAGTTTTACTGATTCTATCCATCATTTTCTCCACTGTTCTTAGTAGGTTATCTATTTTATAATTAGTGGAAGAAGAAGATGAAGGTTCTCCTTTTATTGTTACTCTTTTTTCAGATTTTAATTTAGCTTTTTTGGCTAATAAATTAGCCTCCACTTTGAGCATAGTTGCTTGCATTTCCTCTAAGGTAGAGGGATCTCTTTCTCTCATTTGATAGGCCATATCAACATCGAATCCTTCTGGGAAATGTATCAGGGCCAAGCCCGAGGGTGGTTTAATGGCACCCGAGATTACATTGTAAACCTTATTAAACCTGTCACAGTACTCTTCTACAATTTGATTAGGTCTTATCTTAAGGTTTTTGTATTCATTAAGGACTTGTAGAGGACTCTTTTTGTTTCCCACCTATTTAGGAAGGATTGGTGAAATACAGTAAGGTCAGCTATACTACCTGCTGCTAAGTTTTAGAACCATTTTCTCACCTCTCCACCTAAACTTTAGGAAAATAGCCTTAGTTTTACATCATTCTCATCTACTTCGTGAAGAAAAAAAAAATCATTTGTTTTATCTATGTGATGTTGTGCACTGATAACACCAGTGCTCTCAAATTGGGGAATTTTGGTCTGATAGCCTTGGGGCATATTATGCAATTGGGCAGGTAAAACCAAGGGAGCATAATGAGCAACCATGATGTATGGTCTTATGGGAGGTGTAGATGTAGGATTTGTTGGAATAGGTTGGGTTACTATTTGTGATACTACTGGATGAGTAGTAGAAATTATAAAAGAGGTAGGGCCGATTGATCTTAGATGAACTGATTGAGAAGAGAAAGTTGATGCTGAAATAGTAAGAGCAGAAAGTTCAACAGATTGCTGAATGTAAGCTTGATGTACAGCCTGATCAAGTGCTGACACAAGATCCTGCAATTTGTCGAAGTTCTGGAGGGCTTGTTGATCCAAATCAGGTTCAACAGATGGTCTTATTGGTTTGTAAGGCTGAAGAATGGATTCATCAATCACTGTCTGATCCACAAAAGTTTCATACTTGGTCCTAAAAAGACTATGTTCGAAAGGTAAGTTGAACGAAATATCTTGTATAGTGTCGAGGTTTTCAAGAAGGGAATTTTCCCTAGAAAGGGGGCTATTACTTCCTTGGCTTTCAGCTGAACTTCTTTTTCTAGTATCCTTTCAGGATTGTCTAAAATTTTAGGTGGTTCTATATCAGGATTGGCTCGGGTATGAATTCCTTTTGGAGCCAGATCTTCAAAAATGAAAAACAACCTCTAATCCTTTATTTCCAATATTTTGATCATTAGACTTATTGAAATAAAGATGTATAAACTAGGGAAATTAACCTTATGAAAATGAAATGAAGGATTATTTTTAATTCCCCAGTATGGTCACTAGAATGTTAGCACTCTGTAATTTTATGAGGTTGCAAAAGAAAATCGCAGAGGTAACCACAAAATCACTTTGGAAGATGGGATCTAGCCCTGCCATCTTTAGAGAGGTCTCTCTCTGTAAGATTTAACTTTGTTGTATTGAATATTAGGCTAGTTATGAAGTTTAAGGTTTGATTAGTATTTGAATGGTTGGTTGATAACTAGATTACCAATGGTCTATGGAGTATGTTTCATAAAATACAGATCAATTTCAATGTTTACAAAGAGATCTCATAGGGCAGGATAGCCAAAATGATTGGGTTATTTTAGTTATGAGATGGGGAAGGAAGAATACATTAAGATTCACTTTAGATATAGAGCATTGCTACCTGAATTATATATTTAAATTTCAGTAGAAAACATGGAGAGTATTCAAAGCCGAGAGAAGAGTGTAGATTTAAACCAATTTTGTCCTTTAATTATCTATTTAATAATTCAAATTAAGAAACAAATATGTGTGATAAACAAAGAAATATAAACACATAGAACAATATAGGCACTTCAACAACTTGACACAAGAATCATGTGAAAGAGCTTTCTGTATTACTAGTAAATCCATTTATGCTTCAACAATGTACAGTAGTGTTATTCGATATAAAAACCAACCCTTGATACTTATGAAGATGAAGTATTTATAAGATAATTAAAAAAATCCTTGTCAACCGACTAGGATGTATTTAGGAATTCCTAAACTGAATCTATCTAACTTATTACAAAAGTTTAGGGAAATTCAAACTGTCTGAATTGGTGGCACTAAATTGGTGGAACAACTAGTTGTCTGGCCCTCCAATTCTACTCTTCTATTGATGATGAAATGTGTAGCCAAATATTTTGTTTACTTCAATAATTCGCATAGTTTATCCCAGTTGTTCACTCGGGATAGTCATCTTCAGTAACTTTCTGCAAACTTTGTTGACTTCAGTATATTTAGAAAATGTTGGCTTGGTAATGAATATGTGCTTAATTGCATACTGAATGTCCAAGTCATATGCTAACACTTCCAAGAACCCCTTTCATGTCATACAAAATATTCGAGCATCAACCTGTAGAAATTTCGAATAATTTAACACATATTCACAGAGATTATCCCGATCATACAATTATAAGAGGAACATGTATAATACATAATCTCCTCTACTTTGATCATCAATTTACAGAAGAAGAAACATTCACAGGCACACATAGAAGCATCAATCAAACTCATTAACACAGTATGTATCCCGGGGAAAGCATCTCGCTAAAAGCCCCACACTATCTGTATATTATATTGATTGAATCATGTAACATTACAAAGTACAATGCTTGTCACAAGCAATCCAGTACCAGCTCCACCTGTTACACACAATAAAGCTCAGATCTGATCTCCAAATCTATTCCACTGCTTGCCTGCCTCTCCAGCTCAATACCTGCTCAAGAACTGATGAGAATGGTTTACCAAACTCGTATTTCACCTACAAATAATCACTCACACTGTGTTGGACGTGAGCACAGGCTACAATTCTTGGTATTGGCCAATTCATTGGCATACTCAATCCCTCTGATTGTGCAAATCATCATGCACATCTATAGTCACAACTGATAGCAATCTGATCCTCTAACACCTGTCCCTGCTGAACTGAACATGCACTGACATGCAACTGAGTTAACTGATGTATTCTATAGTTGCATTATGAGTTAATAACTTGTGAATTAATTAATAACTAATTCACCCAACTCATCTCTAGTCTATTGATTAGTTAGACTAAATACAACTAGTTTAACAAAGTTAAATTGAACACAACTCCATCAACTGCACCTCTAGTCCACTAAACTCAACTCACTTGAGTTCTAACTGAAGTCTTGCATGCAAATATTAGTCATCCCGTAGGTAACCACGTATTTCCTTCTGGGATATGCATGTACCACATTTGTAGCTCATCCTGAAGTGCTCCAAGAGAATAAGATCAAGTTTATAGTCCAAATATTATTATGAGACAATAATATTTGACTTCTCTATTTTTGACAGCCAATCTAAAAATAGAATTTGATCACTCACACTGTTATCACTCACACTATGGCCACCCACACTGTGGTCACCCACACTGTGATCACTCATACTGTGATCACCCACACTGTGATCAAAAATAGAACTTGCGCCATAATTTGCCTGCGGGCCCACTTAGTGAAGGTGACTCCTTTCCACTAAGCTCCATCATCTTGTTGCATTCTCAACAAGCATTTCTTGTTGCACACTTTTCAACACTCCCTCTCAACAAGAAAGGCTTCCTCTCAAACCCGATCCTGTAACTCTGGAATGTTCTCCATGCAACACATCTGGCCGGTCCACTTGCTCTGTCATCAAAGTCTCTGACTGCTATTGCCTCTGTCAACTGAAAAACTTTGCATCTCTGTGCTCTTCAGTATCTGACTGCTCTAGCCTCTGTCACTTTGATCTCTGACTGCATCCGTGCTGCTGCTAGTTCTATCTCCCAGCATTTCATCCGCACTGCACCTCCCAACTGACCTCCCTGTTGGGCTAGAAACATCCTCTGATGCTGAAGCTCTACCTGCTGCTGACAAGTGCTCCCTCTCTGACATCTGCGCTACTGCAACATCTCCATGCATCTCGCACCATTGCACACCTCTCTGTGCCACCTAGCACTGTGCAAAACAATTGTGCCTCTCGCATTGCTGCAACCTGCTAGCTATGCGCTGTCCTGGGATTTCCTGCACTGTCGCTCTCTCTGCCGCTCCATCCGCATTTGTCTCTACCCAATCAATCAGTTCCTGCTACTACAAATTGGGGCTCCCGTAGCAAGGTCTCATCCAAGAGGTTGGGTACCTCAAGGATCTTGCCCCTCCTCCTTGGGACAATCAATCCACATCACCCCACCTCCTACCTGGAGGTATGGCTGCATGCGATCCCTAGGCCCACCTGGCTCGAAGTTTCCCGCTACTGGAGGTCTCTGGATGAGTAGATGTCTCTACTCGATCTCCTCTCAGCTTCCCCTGTTGTGGCTCCTCCACAACCTCCTGAAGCTACTGCACTAATTGTGGCTCCTCCACAATCATCTGAGACTTCTTCTGGCTCTGCATATTGAGAGGTAATGTATGCTCCCTCTCAACCACCAAGTCTCCATCATGACAACGAAAGCATCTCACCTTCGACTTGTCAACCTTCTTCCCATCATTGGAAGAACTAGATTCGGAAAGAGAAACCTTCTTCTTTCCCTTCTTCACCTTACTCGCTAAGGCATAGTTCTCCTCATCATGCATAGATGAAGAACTGTCTCTGGTGCGCCGTCTAATCTCCTCCTGCACAAGATCCGATCAAAGTCTCTCCCATCTTGGTAGTTTCTACCTTCCATTCACCGAGTCCTGGTAGCTATGCCAACTCTTAGGAAGGTCAAGGAGTGCTAGACTCACCATCCTCATCTGACAGTCACCCCCACACTTCCCAGTTCATCCCGGCATTGGGTGAACTTCGTGAGATACTGGGGTATACTGTCTCCATTCTCACACTTAATGTTTCTAAGTTTCGCTCTTGCTTTGGAATTAAATTCGAATTCCACCAGCTCAAAACTCAACCGCTTCCGATCTAAAATTCGTGAGAACAAAGTATTTCTCGTACAGAGATTGACTGTACGGGCATTCACCGGATATCTCACCTTCCAAAAGAAGGATGAATCCAGAGGCTACCTGGCCCGATTACAGACTATGCCTGAAGAAATAAAATGTAAACACTTTCTGAATAATAGATCCGATGATCAATCCTCGCTCGATATCCTGTAAAAATCTCTTCTACAAATCAAGTAGCTCCTATACCATGTAGAAATTTTGAATATTTTAACACATATTCACAGAGATTATCCTGATCATACAATTATAAGCGGAACATGTATAATACATAATCTCCTCTACGTTGATCATCAATTTACAGAAGCAGAAACATTCACAAGCACACATAGAAGCATCAATCAAACTCATTAACACAGTATGTATCCCGGGGAAAGCATCTCGCTAAAAGCCCCACACTATCTGTATATTATATTGATTGAATCATGTAACATTACAAAGTACAATGCTTATCACAAGCAAACCAGTACTAGCTCCACCTGTTACACACAATACAGCTCAGATCTGATCTCCAAATCTATTCCACTACTTGCTTGCCTCTCCAGCTCAATACCTGCTCAAGAACTGATGAGAATGGTTTACCAAACTCGTATTTCACCTACAAATAATCACTCACACTGTGTTGGACGTGAGCACAGGCTACAATTCTTGGTATTGGCCAATTCATTGGCATACTCAATCCCTCTGATTGTGCAAATCATCATGCACAGCTATAGTCACAACTGATAGCAATCTGATCCTCTAACACCTGTCCCTGCTGAGCTGAACATGCACTGACATGCAACTGAGTTAACTGATGTATTCTATAGTTGCATTATGAGTTAATAACTTGTGAATTAATTAATAAATAATTCACCCAACTCATATCTAGTCTATTGATCAGTTATACTAAATACAACTAGTTTAACAAAGTTAAATTGAACACAACTCCATCAACTGCACCTCCAGTCCACTAAACTCAACTCACTTGAGTTCTAACTGAAGTCCTGCATGAAAATATTAGTCATCCCATAGGTAACCACGTATTTCCTTCTGGGATATGCATGTACAACATTCGTAGCTCATCCTGAAGTGCTCCAAGAGAATAAGATCAAGTTTATAGTCCAAATATTATTATGAGACAATAATATTTGACTTTTCTATTTTTGACAGCCAGTCTAAAAATAGACTTTGATCACTCACCCTGTGATCACTCACACTGTCGTCACCCACACTGTGGTCACCCACACTGTGATCACTCATACTGTGATCACCCACACTGTGATCAAAAATAGAACTTGCGCCATAATTTGCCTGCGGGCCCACTTAGTGAAGGCGACTCCTTTCCACTAAGCTCCATCATCTTGTTGCATTCTCAACAAGCATTTCTTGTTGCACACTTTTCAACACAACCTTCGAATTGTCTCTCACCTTGGTCATTAGTTCCTCACTGTAACCAAACCACGTGATGAGCTTATCATTAATAACTAATAAATTTGGAAGTCCTTTCTTGTAGAGGGGTTCCAACTTGGTGAAGAATCTTTGTACACCAGTGTCCATAATCTGACATTTTTCTTCAAGATGTCTCATTAGATTTCTCTTAGTCAACAACTTCTTGACTTCCAATATTGTTTATGTTCTATCTTCAATCTCTAACTCTTACAATTCCTGTTTGTTTTTGGAGTTAAGGAATTTGATGACCTAAGCGGCTTCATTGGGTTTGTCAGTCAACTGCTTTCTAACTTCTTCAATGGCTTCATTAGACCTTTGAATCAGTTCTTGTTATTCAAAAATGATTTGTATTGAAGGTCAAATGTCTATCATGTCTTCTTTGATTCACTTCCAAATATTCTCTTTTACCTGTGCCAATGTATTACCCATGGAACTGTATTTTTCCATCTTTTGCAATCTCCGAGACAATGTTTAGGATATCTATATTTATGTTAGGAGGGAATTCTCAAATCTTACTTTCTGCTCCTGTAGGACTTTCGCCTCCTGTCTTAGTTTATTTATCTCTTATAGACATGTTTTCCATGGACTCGACCAACTTAGTTGAATCATCTACAGCTGTTGTGGGAAGTACTGTAGAAGAGGACATTCCTGCTATTGTGGTTGTTATAGGAATACATGTTTGAAGTAGAGATGCAATTGGTATTGCACCAAGGGGAACTACTGCTAGTTGTGAACTTTGTTCCTTTTCTTTGATCATCTTGTCCATCTCTATTTCCATCTCTGGAAAATATCCAGTTGCCTTTGTTCTGTAGATGACTCTGGTGTGTGAGGTATTGTAGCTGTAATCTCTTTAGTAGTCGAAGATGATGGAGAATCTGTGGTACTACTATCAAACTTAAAATTTTGAAATCCTGAGAGTATAATGGTATCCTGTGTTTGAGTGGTAGGAAGTCTATCTTGGAGCCTCTCTTAACCTTCTTTGTATATATCTTGAACTATTTCGCTGACACTTATATAACTGAAGGAAAGTCTTCCTCTGTCGGTCTCTTTTTTCTCTGGGTATAGGAGTCTTTGAAGTTGTTCTAGAAATTACTTTCTCTTCTGCATCTTGCAATGTGGTTTCTACCAAAATGTGTTGATTCATGTACTTCTCTATTTCTGGTCTTTGGGTATGCACATAGGGAGTTTCCTTCTATTCCACTCTTAACTTAGAAATTACCCCAAAGGGGTCATAGGACCAAGTAAAACTAAGAGGGAAATTCATTTGTTTTAGCAGGAGGTCTGCTTCCTCTCCTGCTGCTCTACTGTTGCAGATGAAAGGTCCTATCTGTGTCTTAATTCAGAACTGAGACTTCTTCTTGGCTGCCATGAAATGGATGTTGTCTGAGTGAATTATTTTCCTGATGTACTCCAAGGAAAATATTCTCATTGGAAGGTACTTGGGCAGCTTATATGGTGGCAGCTCTGAGCCATAAACTCTGATCTCTATAAATGACTGGTATAGGTACCAATCTCCTGTCTTCACCTATTCACTAAGTTGTAACACTTTCTAAATATCCTCATTGATCCTTGGAATCTACTGGCCACTCAGCAAACAAGTTGTTGGATACAAAAATTGATCAATAAACTCTATAACGTTGAATTCCTATGATTGTCTTCTGATCATGGAGGTCTAGAAGACAATAGATTGAGGCTCTCCTTGTTGATCAAGATTCTGCACTACAAAGGGAAACCTATATGTCTAAAAGAAAATGAACATATACATAAGAATAGAAGAATATCATAACATTCCTTCAGTTAGAAACTGAAGGAATTGTTCATGAATTACATTTGCCAAGAAGTGACCATAGTCAAAGGTGACTAATAGTCCTTCTTTTGTAGAAAGGGTGGATAGGAAGCCTAAAATAGGCTCATCTACCCATTCATCTGAAAAGTAACCAAGTATGCATGACAAGACATAGATAATTTGTCTAGTTCTTTGAGGGAAAATAGAAGAGGGATAAGGGGGGTTTTTCTTGGGGAGTTGAGAATCTTCTAGGAGGAAGACTTCAAAAATCCTATCTCTCTAGGGGAAGGTGAGTTTCTAATAGATTTATTTGAGAGCTTCAAGGGAAAAAGGGGTGAGGGAATCACTGTAGGGGACCTACAACATTTGGTTTATACTTTTAGAAGTAATGGTGAAAAGGATTTCACCATTGGGGGAATGATAACCCTCTTACTTGAAAGGTAAGAGGCATGACACTTTAGGAAGAATTCAGGGATGTAATAAGACTAGGGGAAAAGAAACAGGGGTAGTCTGGACTTCCAAAGGCTAATTTCATCATATTAGTTAAGGTAATTGTCATGAAACCAACAGTGTAATTCGAAGAGGTCGAATTCACAATATATCTTTGATATCTTATAGTATCTGTCAGCGAGAGGGATGTGGTCTAAACCCAAAGGGAGACTGAGCATGGGATTCACTGCAATGGAAATTTTGGGGGCCATCATGGTAACAGAATGAACGCAAGAGATATTAAAAGAGGGAATTTGCAGAAGATTTCAGTAATTCTCAAGAAAACGCTAGGTGGGAGTTCCATTGTAAACAATCAGAGATAGGAAATTGGTCCATGAATAGTTTCTGATAGGCACGAAATAGAGGGAAAGAGCGATGTACAGTAGGCAAGAGGAGAAAAGGGAGTAATCTGGAGAGAAAATTGAGCTTTATATTTCGGAGACAGAGAAGAACCGTTGGATCAACAATTTTGAGCTGCATTAACTCTATAATGGAACAAAGGAAACTACAACGGGATGGGTGCAATGGTTGTCAATGCGATGGATTAGGATAAGGGAATGAAGGCACGGGAAGTGACAGAAGGAGGGATACATTGTGTCACTAGAATGGAGGTTGAGCGGAGATGTGGTGGGTTACTGTTGGCGAGAAGGCAAGTTGCGGTGGTATGGGGGAAACTGCTTTCAGAGGGGGGGTAGGCTGTTTGTGGTATGAGAGGGGTAGGGGGGTACAAAATTATTAGGAGGGGACACGTAGCAGCAGGGAAACGGCTTTTCGGACCACCCCCCCCCTTGCCGTTAAAGAGAATCACTGCGAGGGGGGTCCGAAAAGAGTTAAGGTCCATCTGATCAAAGCGGGGTCATGGTCGAGGGAGGTAAGATGTGCAAGGTTTAATGCCGACATCCCCACCTTGTATTTCGGGTGGATATCCTTTTACAATAAAGTGCAAACTTTGGACAAAAGACCATATTCACAATTACATAACAAATCCATTTGTTCCTACATTAGTGTACCTTTAAAGCAATGAGGGTGCATTTAAATGTGCAAACCCTATTTATTTTTTCATTCTTAAAGTTCTAAGAATATTTATTTGAAACAATTAAACAAATCTAACAACTACATTAATCTAGATTAAACTATTGGATTAACTTATTCACCTATTCTATCTATCTAATCTCAGCCAAGATTACACTGTTTAGCTAAGTTATTTACTCTAATCTAATTAACATAAATTGAAACTTGTTTGAACATAATTAAACTGTATGTTTCAAGCAAAAAGGTATTGTGGCATTTAGACAAGATGCACGCAATTTCATGAATTTATTCTTTTCAAACCAACAGACTATCAATGACACTTCAACTAGCATCACTTTCACATTTATTCATTTTTTGTAGGGTTCTTTTATCATTCCTTTTTTCTTTTTCTATTTTTTCTATTTTTGTATTTATACCCTCTTTTCATTTTTCTATATTTTTTGGAAACCATTTGCAATAAGCAATATTGTTTACAATCTGAAATACTCAAAGCAATTATTCAATCATCATTTGATCCTATAAATTATAGGACCCTAATAGTGAGAATAGGAGCTACTTGCACCACCTCGGTGACTCGACATTGTTTTCCAAGGAGCCAAAAAGATTGGGGAAGACGCACATGGATGGCGATAGCAATAGACTTGGTGCATTTGTGAGCTAACAGGAAAGAGAAAGAGAAATAATGTAGTCATTGATTGTACGCAGATACTGGTAAGACACTAAGTGACTAATAATAAAGACCCAGTGCAAGAACGTCTATCAACCCACCCAATGAAAAGAATTTTGGTTAGAGCACATATCGGATGGTGGGTTTGTAACATCATATCATCAACCCATACCCCTCATTGAAACCCCATTGGAAAGACCAAAAAGGAGGGCAAGGGCAGAGAATTATAGTACCAATAGTAATTGGCCACAAAGATTACAATTTTAAGCTTAAATGGAGGGAATTAATAAATACTTGACATTAGAAACCAAGGCAAAGAAACCACAAAAATACAATGCTAAAGATAAGAAAATGAACCTAACTAGATTCCTTCCAAATCAAACAAAGAAAGTGCCTAGATACCACACCCCACATACTAGAACTAGGCAACTAAGAGAAATCCTTGTCAGGTCAAAGCCCTGAAGTGATGTAGTAGGGAGCATTGACACTAGCTCAAAGGTGGGATCGGTTCCTATATGGTGAAGAAATAGAACAAAAGTCATGTACCCTTGCTTGATGGTCTAGCACTATGGAAACACAACCCGTTTTCTATGTACAAGTAACAAAGAATCTTAGTATCCCAACACCGAAAAAGAGTGTAAAGCTAGCCCCTGCTAGGGATGAATTATACATGATGCAAATCCTAGATGCAAGCTAGGAGAAAGAAAACCCATATGCCACTCCACGTAGAGCTACAAGGTCACTACCCTACTATAGCATCCATGAAATTGTAGTAGGGGAACAACCACTATATATTAGAATTTCAAAAGCTCATTCCACTGCATTCGAGGTTCAAGCATAAACAGGTGTGATGTGCTACAACTAATTTCAAGCCCACATTCTCTCCATGGTACAAGCAAAAATAAATGAGATCACAATAATATCTGTCAAAATCCATCCCTGTGATAACAAATCCCTCCACCAAAAGCCAATACTTCCTTGTACTTAACCAAATGTATAATGTTCCCATACATTATACATCATGAGGGGACTAGGTTAGTTTAACCCTCACCTATGAGATAGGTAAGTATCACGCAAGGCCTGTGGGTTGATAGGTTTGAGGAGTGGCCCACCCCCCAACGTGCACCATCTCTTCCTCCATTTGCATCCTCCATATAGTAATCATGTGATAATCTCTCTTCACAAAAATCTTAAATAGCACCCCCATTGGTGATTCAACTCTTAGCAGAGGCTTTATCTTCATCCACCCACCTCAGTATACTTTGGAAATTCTCTTTGCTTGAGGCAATCAACCAATCTTCTTCCAAGACACAATCTAGGTCGAGGCACCCCAAGTTTTCCAATGCATCCACCACTTGGTTTCTAGCCTGACTTGTGCAATGAACCATAATATAATTGAACTTGGATAATATGTGTCGTATATTAGAAACCAACTCTAGAAGGTGCCAACTGTGCACCACTTTATGAATAGGGTGGTCATTTAACAACTTCTAAATACAACGAAGCACAACCTGTGAGTCCCCATGAACTGAATGATCTTATAACCTTCTTTAATTACAATGTGAATGCCTATTTTTAGCGCCAGAAACTCTTCCAAGTTGTTTGTAGCCACCCCACGGGACCATGCATATATTCGTAAAGGTAGGGAGTTGTCATCATGGAAAATCCCTCCACCTCCATCCAAACAAGGGTTACATTTGGAGGCACCATCAAAACTTGATTTTAGAAAAGAGGAAGGAGGTGGGGTATAAAAGTTCTCTATAGATTGGCTTGATTTATGAGGTCAGGGTTAAGAAGTTATGCACATCAATGGATTTAAATTAAGTTTATTTAGAATGGAATGCTCAGAATATTCTCTTGGCTAATCATCCTTTGTCCAGGGTAGAGCTAGAATAGTTTCCCAGATATTCAACAAGATTACATCTTTTAAAACTGGGGAAAACCTACTTTTCATACTATAAAATTCTAGAATTGTGCTCCATCCATAGATTCCAGAGGAAAAAGCTTGATTCCATCTACTATGTTCGAGAAAAAATTAGGTTTTAAAATTTACAACAGAGCCAACGCTCCAAAACAATTTTCAAGTCCTCTCAAAATGGTTGATGTAGACCAAAGATCCAAGAGAGGACATCCCAAGTGTCACCTGTAAAAGGGTAGGAGACAAGAATATTATTTGCTGACTCTTGTTATTGGTTACATATATGACATAAAGACAGTCCCTTGAGCCCCTTTTTTCTGATGTGATCCCATGTTAGCAGGGGTCCCCATGCTATTAACCATATAAATGTGGAAAGTTTTGGCCACCATGTTATGTCAAAAATCTTGTTCCATACTATTGGGCTTTCAAGTATTGAGGAGCCAACAATGTGGGAATAGGCTTCTTTAAGAGTGAAGTTTCCTGATGATTGATGACCCCACTGAACAATATCTCTTTTTGAGATAATTTGATCTACCTATCTTCCAGTGCTTTAAGGTATTCTTCCGAAGGAAATGAGCCCTTTGGAGAGGGCCAATAATCTCTCTTCTTCCATCATCACCAAAGGTGATAATCTTCATGTGGTTACCAAAAATGAGATACCTTAATAGTACCCAAATTTTGTGGAAAGATTTCAGTCGGAAGGAGACTCTCTTTCTCTACCAAGTGAGGAAGTTGTTGCCATACATCTTCCCAAAAGGATGTTGTAGCTCGTCTTCGTATTTCCCAAAAAGTGTGTTTACGCATCTCTTTTTTACAATGTTGTGCCCAATTCTGTATGCCCAAGCCTTAGATATCCTCCTCCATTCCCAACTAGTCCTATTGAGTACTCAAGGGAGTGTATTTTCTTACCCAAATGTGTTTCCATAGCTCAAGTCCTCCCTTTATCCACTACCACGAAAGTTTCATGCCATAAGCTTTGATAAGTAGGTTTGGATCCCATAGACCTAAGCCTCCATCAAATTTTATTCTAATGAGTTTGTCCCAGCCTATTAAGGACCATCTTCACTCTTTAGTTGACCCTCTCCAAAGGAAGTCAATCCACAAAGTTTGAAGGTGATTGCAAACAAGTTTTGGAATAGGCATCATCACCATTTGGTAATTAGGGGTTTCTTGCAACATTGATTTAGTAAGGACTAATCGACCTACAAAATTTAGGGCCCGAAAAGCAGAATGACTGATCCATTGTCAAACCCTTTCCATGAGATCTTCACAAGTTGACGTCTGCTTATAATATAACACAAGGGGCACCCTGAGATATCTAGACAGAATTTGGGCTTGTTGAGAACCTAACTCACGAGTCAGGCATGCTTGTATTGCTTCTTGGAAATTAAAGAAGAAAATATTTGTTTTGTCATTATTAATTAAAGTTCCATAAGCCTCCATAAAGCCCTACAATATGTGCCTAATATATTTCACTTCTTTTAGTGTAGGTGGCCCAAAGAGAAGCACAACATCCACAAATTGTTGGTGAGTAATTAGAAGATCTTGACCAAACAATCATAAGCCTGAGAAATGACCCTAAAAACAAGAATTATTATACATTCTTATAAGCCCTTCCATATCCAAAATGAAAAGAAATTGTGAGTGAGGATCACCTTGTATGATAACTCTAGAAGGGATGAACATTGAGGAAGGGGAGCCATTGATAAGTATTGAAAAGAAATCCGTTGAGATTAGAAATTCTATCCAATCAATCCACTATCTAGAGAATCCAAAAGCCTCTAAGATCTATAACAAATAATCCTAGATAATTTGATGATATGCTTTAGATAAATCCAGTTTGATTAACATACCTAGTCGCTTCCTTACCCTTAAAGAGTGAACTATTTCATGAGCCACAATTATACCATATGAGATGTGGTGGCCCTCTACAAAAATTGTTTGTTCCAGTGATACCAATCCTGGAAGTAAAGGTTTCAAGCTATTCACTATCAACATAGAAATAATTTTGTAGATCAAATTTCACATAGCGATAGGACGAAAACCCAAAAGATTCTCTAAGTGTCCACTTTTCTAAATATGTAGAGATGACTCGAAATTTGCAAATGTTAATGAAATCAGACTGAAATCAATATACACAAAAAAATATCTACTAAACTCTACAGAAGGAAAACTAACAATAGAAAAAAATGAAATCATTCAATCACAACGAACATAGTTTGTACCGGGTAACCAAATTGGGAAAAAACCATACTCTATTTGTATTATATCAGATGAAAATGATGATCTATCACAATGACAACTTCAATCCTTGAAGCTCAACCTGCATTGCAATATTGTATCTCCTCCTTCTAAATATGTTATGCCTAATACTTAGGAAAAATAAGCCTCCTTCTTCCTTTGATTTCCTTGCGCAATTCGTGCTCCTAAAAAATAGGGAAGCTCAATTTCCTTGCACAAATCCCAAGAGAATTAGCTCACCTTCTTAATGAAAACTCTGTACACTCACTAGTATACAATAAAGATTACAATTATGCCTTTTTCCTCCACTCCACTAGGCTATTTGAATTGCATTAATGACTAGGGTCATTTCTAGTAAATTTACTAGTTAACTAAGAGTTATTTAAGTTTACAAAAGTTACAACTACTCAACTGAACTCATATTAACTCTATTCTAGACTAGATCTTAAATAACTGACTTACACTAAATATAACTCTAGTAAATAGCTAGATCTCAGCAATCAACTCTTGCACAACTCTACTTCTTTACGAAAAACTCGAATCGACTAACTTAACTGAGAGACTTGGCCATGTCACTCGTGCTAACTGTTTGACAAATCATCTTGCCGAAGTGGAAATTCAAATTTCTCCATTTGAATAAGGCACAAGTCATACCAAGCCTTTTCTTGCTACAATTTAACGCTCCCTCTTAACAATAAAAGGGTTATAAACAACCCCAATCCTGCTCCCATGGAACTCAAACTTGCCTCTTGAAAAAGTCTTTGTCAATATGTCTACATTTTACTCCTCTATAGGAATGTACTGTAACAGAACAATTCTCCTTTGCACATAATCTCTCTGGTGATGGTACCTAATGTCTATATGCTTGGACCTATCATGAAACTCTAGATTTTCATAGCGTTTTAACAACTCTGATTGCCATAGTGGATCAATGTAGGCTTCTTCCCCTAACTGAAGTGACCAACCAATATCTTCCTTATCCAAATAGCCTCGCATGCTACTTGACTAGGAGCCATATACTTAGCCTTTGGTGAGCTGAGTGCTACAGATATTTGTTTCCTGCTGTACCAAGAAATTGTTGCTTGCCCAACACTAAAGACTACTCCCGATGTGCTTTTCCAATCTAAGGGACTCCCAGCCCAATCTAAATTTGTGAAGCCTTGGAGCTTCACTCCATCAGTCTACCTATACCATAAACCAAATTCTAGTGTGCCTCTGAGGTATCTAAGAACATGTTTTGTTTCTTTCCAATGAAGCTTGGTAGGCTCCACCATAAACTGACTAAGTTGGTTCACTGCAAAACAAATATTTGGCCTTGTGTTCACCAGGTACATCAAGGAACCCACCGATTGTATGCAGATAGTGCCATCTACTTCCTCCGCTACAGAAACATCATATTTCCTCCAATTAGTACCTAGAGGAGTATCCATGGGTTTGCAATGATGCATATGGAATCTCTGAAGGATTTCAAAGGTGTACTTCCCTTGTCCAACAAATATATCTCCATCTCCCTACTAAACCTCCAAGCCAAGGAAGTAGTTCATCAAACCCATATCCTTCATCTTGAACTCTCTTGTAAGGTCCTCATTACAAGACTAGATCAACCTGTCATCTCTTTTCAATATCAAATCATCCACATAGAGAACTAAGATGAGCAGATTCCTATCTACCATAATGTAGTAGAGATTGTCATCTTCTTCACTCTTAGTGAATCCCAATCCACTGAGATAAGAATATATGTGAGTGTACCAAGCACGAGGTGCCTGCTTGAGACCATAGATGGCTCTCTTGAGCCTACACACGTGTCTCCCTGGTAAATGTCTCGAACCCCTTAGGCTGCTCAATGTAGATCTCTTTATCAGCCACTTTACTGAGGAAGGCATTCTTAACATCCATTTGGTGGATCCTCCACCCAAACTGTGCTGCTAATGCAAGTATGGTCCTGATAGATGAGTATCTTGCCACAAGGGTAAATGTCTCCTCATAATCAATCTCCTCCACATGTGAGAAGCCTTTGGCCACAAATATGTCCTTTTACTTCTCAATACTGACATCAGATGCATGTTTCACCTTATATAGCCACCTAGAACCAATAACTGATTTTACCTCAGGTCTAGCCACAAATTACCAAGCATCATTCCTCATGATGGAGTCATACTCCACCATGGAATCTACCCACACCTATTGGGAAATTTCCTCTTCAAAATAATATGGCTTAGATTCAATCAATTTTGACATGAGCCCCAGATATCATGTATATTTATTTGGTGATCTCCTATGTTTGTGAAAGGATCTAGGAGCTCCAACTTGCTTCTGAGCTTCTTGACCAACCTGTCAACCATCTTGGTCCTCCCCTCCCTTCTATGAAAGGCTCTGTTTGAGTGGGTTCCTCCACTTGGTCTACTCTCTACTCCTCCACATGTGGCTTCTCCATATCATACTCCTATAATGTCCTCTTTCCTTTGAGAAATATCTGACTATGTGGATCTAACTAAGGCTCCTCCTTTGGAACTATAAGCTCCCCCTCTGGTGGTATGCTAAGATTTCACTCTACAAAGAGTATCGTGGATTTATCCTCATCAAATATCACATTCCTCCTCATAACAGTCATCCTGAGTAAGGGAAGGCACACTTGGTAAATATGAGGTGTCTCAGTATAGCCTACAAAGATCCCCCTCTATGGAGTGGGATCCAAATTTTTCCTACTATATTTGGAGACATGACAATAGACTATGGCTTCCTCCTAGTGAAATCCTCTTCAGGTGTAATCATTCCAATAATTTTGTGAGGGCTCATGTTCTGCAAGTAAGTAACTATATTGAAAGCTTCTTTCCACAAGGATAGTGACAATCCCTAGTCATCCAACATTTCTCTAGAAACTCCTACAATGCTTCTATTTCTCCTCTCTACAACCCCATTTTTTTGTGGGTATGTGAGATACAATCAACTCCGTTCTAATACCCTCCTTGGCACATAATTATTTGAAGGCATTAGACACATACTCTCCTCCATTATCACTTCTCAAGGATTTAATTTTCTTTCCAGAATCATTTTCAACTAAGGCTTTAAATTCAACAAACTTTGAATAAATCTCATCTTTTGTCTTCATATAATATATCCAACATTTGCGGGAAAAGTCACATATGAAGCTAGCATAACACATTTTCTTTGCAATTGAGACTGTGGAAAATGGTCCATACACATCTGAGTGAAATCACTCCAAGATGGCTCCAACTCTACTATTTTGGCCCTGGAAGGAGGATTTAACATATTTTCTAAGAGTGCATCCCTTTCAAACATCATGTTGATGAAGGGTGCATTTTGGAAGTCCAGTGGTGATCTACTGTATTATTTTCAAAGCTCCAAGGTGTAGGTGTCCCATGTGCCTATGCCAGAGCTCTCCAATATCCTAAACCTGAACATGTTATGCCTTACTACTCAATGCAGCACATGATATACCTCCATCTTGTAGATATTTTTAATTCAAACTCCATTTTTTTTACTTTTTCAGTAGCAACATGCTTCAAATACACCTTCCCTCTACTAAACACCACATCATATCCTCTATATTCAAGTAAAACTACAAAAAATGTTTTTTTTTCTTTAGACCAGGAACATACATTATATTCTTTAGGTGAAGATGAGATCTTGACTCCCTGTTAAAGGTGACAGTACCAATCCCTTTGGTACTATACCTTCCATCATCTCCAATCTCTATGTGTAATTGTAGGTCCTTCTCCTATAAGTTTCGGAAGAACTCTTTATATCTTGTCATATGAAATGAAGCACCGTAGTCTAAGTACCATACACTACCTTGTATAGTACTTTCCATGCATGTGATGAGGGTGAAATCCAACTTGAATTGTGATGTGAGAGCATCTCCTTCTACCCCTGCTATGGACTTCTTACTAGATTTCTTATGTGGACACTTGGTTGCATAGTGTACATTCTCATGGTAGTGAAAGAATTTAATTTTATTGAGGTCTTTCTTCTTGTCATGGTTCTGATTGGATTCTTCCTTTCCTTGGGCCTTCTTGCCTTTGGATTTCTTTCCTTTTCCTACTAAAGAATTTTTTTCTTCCTCCTCAATTCTCGATGTCCATCTCTAGTGTTTCTTCTAATCTCCTCTTACACCAAGTCAAACCAAAGTATCTCCCAATCTGGGAGCTTGTCTCTTCCATTAACTGAATCCTAGGACTTTGGAAGAGTAAGGAGTTTTAAGCTCATAAGTTCAAATGATGGCACATTCTATCCAACTCCTCAAATTTGATCTCTAACCTGGGTGAATATGGCTAGGTATTGGACAATAGATTCATTTTTATTCATTTGAATGTTCCCGAGCTTACATTTCAATGCTAGCTTCCTGGCATCACTACTTCTTTGGAATAGGTCTGTGAGAATTTTCCACATTGCAAAATAAGTATTCTTGCCATGCAAATTATAAACCACATGGTCTCTGACTCCCTCTAAGGTAATCCTCCTGGATTTTATTGTGTCTTTATTATATTGAGGGAGATGTTATGCATTTGATGTTTTTGGTTTTGGAATATCAGTTTGTGTGTACTCCAATACTGCATTGTTATCCCACACATGCAATGCATACTCAAGCCTCCATCAATTGAAATACATTGTTCGTGCATTGAAGAAATACCCGCACCACAAATCTGTTATTTGAAACTTCTTGAGAGGTGATCATGAACTTGATTTCTATGCAGTTTTCAATAGCTTCGACACCATATAGAAATGACTCGAAATTTGCAGCTGCTAATGAAATTAGATTGAAACCAATATACACAAATTTCTTCTACTAATTTTTGTAGAACGAAAAATGACAATAGAAACACATGCAATCATTCAATCACAATGAACATAACTTTTATTGGGGAACCCAACTCAGAAAAACCCCTCCTCTGTTTGTATTATATCAATTGATAACAATAATCTATTACAATTACAACTTTAATCCTTGAAGCTCAACCTACACTACAATACTGATCTCTTCCTCCCGAGTCTGCTCTACCAAATACTTTAGCAAAATAGGCCTCATGCTTCCTCATATTTCCTTACACAATTCATCCTCCCAAAAAATAGGGAAGCTCCTATTTCCTTGCAGAAATCCCAAGAGAATTAGCTCACCTTCTCAATGCAAGCTATGTACACTCACTAGTATACAATAATGATTACGGTTATGCCTTTTTCCTCCACTCCACTAGGCAATATGAATTGAATGCATGACTAGGGATATTTTTAGTAAATTGACTAATTAACTCAGATTTAGTTGAGTTTACAACAGTTACTACTATTCAATTGAACTCATACTAACTCTGTTCTAGACTAGAACTTAGATAATTGACTTTCATTAAATATAACTCCACTAGATAGCTAGATCTTAGTAATCAACTCATGCACAACTCTACTTATTTTCCACAAACTTGAATTGATTGACTTAACTGACTGACTTGGCCATGTCACTCCTGCTAACTTTGTGACAACTCATCCTGTTGAAGCTGAAATTCAAATTTCTCCATTTGAATAAGGCATAAGTCAAATGAAGCCTTTTCTTACTACAATTTAATAAAATAAGGGTAAGAAATGTAGCATTCAGGCCAACATAAATTATTTCTTGATTCTTCTACCAACTCATAAATCTCCTGACCTAGGAAAGTCCAACATGCCTGGAAGAAGTCGGAGGTAAATCCATCTAGACTAGGGGATTTGTTCCTGGGCATATCCATTACTACCATTTCAATTTCCTGATATGAAATCGGTCTCATGAGACCCAGATTTTGTTCCTTGCTAATAATCCTAGGGATATGATGTAGGAAAAAATTAACAGATGGTTGTCTCTAGGATGGAGTCTCTGATAGAATGTCATGAAAATACCTTACCAATTCATATTTTGTATCTTTGTGAAGGAGTTTCCTTTCTCCATATTCTACCAATATTGAGAAAGTCTTATTATTATGACAATGTTGCAACATAGAATGATGGAATAATTTAGAGTTCCTTTCTCCTTTAAGCCTCTAAACCTTAGATTTATACCTCTAGAGTGTTTCTTCTTGTTCACATCGTTGTTCCAATTTACATAGCGTGAGTCCTTTCAGGGGATCTACCTTCTATAATCATACATTGTTGGATCTCTTTCATCTGGTCTTCAACATTGGCTTTATCTTGTAAGACATTACTAAAAACATGTATGTTCCATAGTTTCACTCACTCTTTCAAGATTTTAATCTTTAGTTGAAACGTTTGCATTTTAGTCAAAACCATATACATTAATCTCCAACCACCACCTGTTTAGGAGTTTAAGAAAGCCAGGATCTTGAAACCAAAACGTTTCAAGCCTAAAAGGTTGGATGTGTGGGGCTTCCTTTAGATCTAACTCAAGCCTTACGAGCCAGTGGTCAGATTTGAGACAAGGTAAAATAACTGCTTCCACAAAAATATCTTTATGCACCACCTCCTCAAAGAGAAAGAAGCGGTCCAATCGACTTTCTATTTGATGTTTTCCACCTCGACAATTATTCCAAGTAAGAAAACCATTAATAGTTGATATCAGTCCACCAATTTGAGATGATTTATGTAACTACCAACCTAGATCCATCTTAACCCGGATTTATCAAGCATCGAGAGGGATCCAATATCTAGAGGTGCAAACCTCTCCTTTGAGTACAAAAATTGAGGAAATGTTTGCACCTCAAGTGATTTGTTCCCTCTCAGCGCTTGATATATTTGGGTTAAGACGGATCTAGCTTGGTTATATAATACTATATAGTATCTATATTTGTATCTATGTGTCCCTTTCTTATTCCCTTCTCTATTCCACCCCCCAAATATATACACACACTCTCTTTCTCCCTCCCTCTTCCTCTCTGCCTCTCTCTTTTCCCTCTCGCTCTCCTCTCTCCCTCACTCTCCCTCCATCACTCCCTTTTCACTCCCTTTCTCTATCTACCTTTCTCCCTCTATGTATTTCTTCTTCCCTCCCCATCTCTCTCTCCTTCTCTCTCTTAATTCCTCTCTCTCCCTTTCTCTCTCACCTCCCTTTGTCTCTCTCCCCCCCCTCGATCTCTGTGCCTCCCTCTCTCCCTCTTTCCCTTCTCTCCCTATCTCTCTCCCCACATATTCTCTTTATTCCCCCTCTCCTCTCTCCCTATCTCTCTCTCCATCTCTCCTTTGTCAATCCCTCTCTCTATCCACCTCTATCTCCCTATGTATTTGTTCATTCCTCCCTCTATATCCCCCTCAAACTCCATCTCTCTCTCTCCCCCCTCTCTTCTTCTCTATCCCCCCTCCCCTCTCTCTTCTTTCCTCTCTCTCCCACCTCCCCCTCTCTATCTCCCTCGATTTCTCTCTCTCTCTCTCTCTCTCTCTCTCTCTCTCTCTCTCTCTCTCTCTCTCTCTCTACCCTCCAACTTTATCACTATCTCCCTCCATCTCTCTCGCTGCCCCTCCCTTCCCTTCACTTTTCTTGTTGTCATCGCTTGGATCCTTAGTTCAGATGGTTCTATGCTGGTTATTATTAATACTATTTGTATCATATAAATTTCACATCTTTAAATTTAAAAGTATTCTCATTTTTTATTTTATTGAAACCTTAATTTAATTTTTATGGGAATATTTTTAGTAGTCTTGAGGATAGAGGGTTTAGATATATATCAAAACTAATTATAACCATTTTCTTATTAGCTTCAATTAATTTTTTTATAAGATTAAATTGAATTAAAATGTTTTTGTTGTGGAAAAAGTTATGGTTTTTGGGCATGTAGTATTGATAAGCCACTGTTTTGGCCCATTGTATTGTAACAAAGCCTATTTACAAGTTAATAATATATAAATCTTGTCATATTGTTATAAAATATTTTGATTGTGAAATAGGTTATGATTTTTTGGCATGTGTTATTTGCAGTATGGGGGAGATATGTAGGTGTTAGATGTAATGTAAGAAATATTGTATGTAAACATTTTTAAAATATTTTATTTTAATTTAATTTTATAGCATTTTAAAGATTTAATCTAAAACGTAATTTAATTAATAAGCACATAAGAACTTAATACTTACAATAAACTTATAATATAACAAGACTCATAACCATGGATATTCATCCCATTTTACTATGGATATTATTAGCTTATAAATAGGCTCTCTTACAATAAATGGACCAATACCATGGCTTATCATGAATACCATATGCCCAAAATCCATACCTTATTTCAAAATCAAAATACTTTATAGATATTTTATTTTAAGATTTTTTTAAAAACATTTTTTAAATTAAATCTAAAAGGAAAAAGGTACAAATCTATTTAATAAGCCATAAAAACTCAATACTTACAATAAACTTACAATATAACAAGATTCATAACCATGGATATTCAACCCATTTTTCCATGGATATTATTAACTTATAAATAGGATTTGTAAATAGGCATTTTTACGACATGATGGGCCAATACTAGATGCCAAAAGAACCATAATTCATTTCAAAATGAAAATATTTTATAAATGTTTTGTTTTAATTGTGCTAAGAGGCACTCTCCAATGTTGTAATATTCTGTCCTGTAAACATTTTGACTAGTCATAATAAAATATAGTAAAAATAACTTTATGTTAAAATAAGAATTCTAGGTTATTGTTTTTTTATTATCAATTTTGGGCCAATACTATGGCTTATCATCAATACTAGATGCCAAAAAAACCATAATTCATTTCAAAATGAAAATATTTTATAAATATTTAGTTTTAATTGTGCTAAGAGGTACTCTCTAGCCCAATATGCAAAAGATGTTGTAATGTTTGATCCTATAAAAATTTTGACTTGGTCATAATATAAAATAAAAATAACTCTATGTTAAACTAAGTTATTGTTTTTTTTTATCAATTTTTGTTGGGTATTTAAGGTAACTTTGAAATTAAAAAAAAAAAAAAAACCCTTAAGTTATTGTTTTTTTTTATCAATTTTTGTTGGGTATTTAAGGTAACTTTGAAATAAAATAAAAAATAACCCTACATTATGTTGGATACCTATACCAATAGGTTTCATATTTCATGATTGGCCAAGGAAAGTCCAAATATGCTCTGCTTTGATATCACAAAGATCCCATATTTCCTAGAGAACAAGAGGTGTGTAAAGTGTTTTCAAATATTGATGACCTTATTTCAAATTTTGATGGATGATCCAACAGTTTAATCTGGATCATGCCATGAGTTCAATTTTGTGCTATAGACTAGAGAAAGAAGTCTGTCCAAACTGCTTAATCTTGGCAGACAACTAGTTTAGGTAGAGAAGAAAAGGATCCCAACAGCCTAATCTGGGACCTTGGAAGAGATAAGGGTAGAAATAGATAGAAAAGAATAAAGAAAAAGCCAAAGAAAAGAAAGGCAAGTAAGGGTTTGCAAGTCCAAGTGCACCCTCCAATGGAGAAACAAAAAATGCTAGGAAAATAGCTGGGTAAGTAGTTGTGGTTGCAGAAAGGGAATTTTCACCATTGCACATATGTCAAAAGATGTATTGCCAAGGCAAAATCTATCAATGGACAAAGTGGTTAATTCCATCAAATTGCAGCAAGGAGCATGACTAACCTCCCTTTCCCTTTCATTTCATTATTAACATTCCCTTTTCAGCTGAGATTCATGGAGAGAGATCATGGTTTTATGGTGGTTCTTGTTCATACAAAGGCCACATTTCTTGTCTAAGATCTTTTCATTTTGATCTACTCTCAAAACTAAATCAATTTCAGATAAACTCAGTAAGATCCCCTCATTTGCCCCTTTCATTCATATTAACCTCTAATTCTACTATATAGCTCCCCTATCTTACCCTTCCCCTAATAATATTAACACTATGGTGTATAAAGCCCCAAATTCTATAAATACTCCTCCCCTTGGCATTATAGCCATATGTTCTTCAAAAGGAACCAAAGTGACCTCTGGTCACCTTGGTGAACCTATCACGTCCCATTCCCCCTTGCTACAAGCCAACTTGCCCCTCAAACCACCATTTGCATTGAAAAAACCCCTATAAACCCTCTTTTACCCTTAAAATCCTTTGCAAAAATTACCCAAAGTCTAAAAAGCCCGCCTCTGGCACATTTCCAAAAGGTTAGCGCGCAGTTTGTTTTAATGAAAAACATTGAAAAACCATCAAAAAACCCACAACCCAAAGTTTTCCGCCCGCGCATATACTCCGAGCACGTTGTTGCTCCGCCCACCGTCGGATCAGGTCCCGAGGATCCGACGATCCACAGCAATATCGGAGCGGCCCCCATGGTGGTCCTTTACCGCCCGAGAAAGTGACGTTGCGTCACGTCACGGGCAGGCCACGCGTCAAACGCTAAGGGCTCTCGGAGCCAGGCCTGACACTTTCAGCGCCGTACCCAGACCGCCCCGAGAGACCGTAGCGGCTAGCCTTAACCATAACCGCTACGGTCCGGACCGCCAGCTGCCCTCCTATGTCATATCGCCACGTCATTTCTGCTTATCCTTTTGTCGTTGATTGGTCCACCTCGCTGATGACATGGCTGCCACCTCATCGCCCCCATGAACCAATAGCTTACCGCCACGTCACCCGATGACGTCAGCTGACGTCACCTCACCTTGACCCACCAATGACGTCATGCTGACGTCATCACTAAAAAGCGCCAAAATGGTAAAAAGGTCCATATTAACCCAAAAAACCGTGTTTTTCTCACTTTTTACTCCTGTCGCTACTTCGGCTCTACATGGCTGTTTACGTCCAAATTTTCGCCAACCTGCTCAGTTAACCAAGGCGACCTCCAGAGCTCCAACCGTGCACACCCATGCGACCTCTGTTCGTCAATTAACAGGTATTTACCGTTTGCTGCCCTCCATATGCCTGTTATTGAAATTAAAGTTACTCAGAGGGCTAAGGAGACCTTAAAAATTATATTTTCACCGGCCATTTCCCTCTGCACATCCACATTTGCAACTGTGAAGTCCAAAAACATCAGCCGAGCCTTAATACCTGTAATTTCGCTCAAAAAACAACATTCACCGCGTATTCCCGGCAAATTTCTTATTAACTCAATTCACCCGCTAAAAGAGGACATAGTGAGACCATAGAGAAGCCCTGCTCCTGAAACAAACAGTATTTCAACTGCTGTTATGTAAATTCCTCCTCTGGTATCTGAGATACAAACTGTTTTTACAGAAAATCACTTCTATTCTGTGTTGCTTCCATTAAACCATCCACCTACAATTGTTGAACTTTGAAGAAGATCATGGAGACTCCCCTGACTTCATCCATCAATCAGGGAGAGAAAAGACAAAGATTAAATGACTTTCCAGAGGATGACATAGCAATAAGACAAGCAATGGGCATGGGCCCACCCAGCCGAGAAGTGTCAGCCAGTTCATTCCAGCATGAACATGATAGAGCTATGGGAGGAGAGGTCAGTTCCTCCAGCCAGCACCAAGAAGGACAAGTAAGCATCAAACAACAATTTATCGACATTAAAAGGAGGAGTGATCCTATTAAAATACAGCTGTACAATCATTTGCTGAACCTGGCTCCCACCAATCAGCAAAGACTCATGTCTGCCTTTGATGTAAGTGAAGGCAAAATGATCATGAGTCATTTCATGCCCACAGCTCTGCATCCCCAATCTGCCTCGGATTACCTGAGAACCAACATGGAGGTTCTGGCCAAAGATATACACCCTATGGATAAAATAGAGCTACATAAACAAACCGGTGAGATGGTCTATGCCTCCTTGGCAGATGAGACATTGGAAAATTATAAATTGAAGAGCAGCCTGGATAATACAGCCTCTCAGCTAGAATCGGAGAGGGATTCATCACAAGCCAAGGACAACAGAATCAAGTCCTTGGAGGATGTAATCATAGAAATAGGACATGATCCTAAAGATGTTAAAGGTATCCAAGAACTGTTGAAGATAAGGGATCAAGACATGGCTGCCTTAAGGAGGAAAATCAAGCTCCCAGCCACCATCCATCCTCAAACAGATGAAGTTGCTCAGCAAAGGCTAGAAAAGGATGCTACGGATTTGATGATATCCTTATACAAGGAGCTGGTTCGGACTCAAGACCAGCTAGGACAATCAGAAGCTGCAAAGGCAGCATTACAGACAGCATTGAAACAGAGAGAAGAGGGCCAAACTTCCCAGCCCCCTCCGGAAGTAATCAATCTTGAAGAAGCTCCTCCAACAACTACTCTTCCTCCTCAGCAGACAAGAACTACAGCACCATCTACAGCAACAACTACGCCAACAACAGAGCAGACTCCTAGTCTGGATATGCAGAAGCTGCAAGCTGAGATCCAAGTTCTTGAATCCCAAATGAAAGAGCTTGATGAAGTCAAAAGGTCTTTGACTAAGGTGAATGAAAGATTTGACAAAAGCAAGCAGAATGAGGCAGCAAAGGAAAGAGAAATAAAAGTTCTAAAAAAGAGAATAGCTGAACTAGAAAAGGAGCTTGCACTAGAAAAAGTAACAGCATAATTAAAAGCAGTCCTCTGGGGCAACATTGGTCGATCCATCACCAATCAGTGGCAGTATATTGAGACTATGGATGAGCAAATAGTACTCATCACAAAGGCAAACAAGGAAATACACAGAGCAAGAGCAAGCCTTGGCCACATGCCAGATGCTGCCAGCAGAATGATCAATATTTTAAATAACAAGACAAGCTCTCAGCTGGCCACAATAGGAATTACCAACAGGACTGAAACAATCTCAGTAGTTAAAAGAGTCCTGACACTAAGAAGCCTAATTGGAACGCTGGAGAGGAGAACACAGGATATGCAGACCGAGATCAACAAATTCCTGGACAGATTCTTGGCATTACAGAACAGAGGCCTCCCCAGCATATTAAGCAGTGTAGGAAGACTGCTTACCCTGGAAAATTACATCAAAAGGGTTGATGCCCATGCTGCAGCACAAATTGCAAAACAGCCCAGTACCTCAGCAGAAACAGGGCCAGCATCAGGGCAGAATTTGTATGATAGGGTGGATAACCTGTTTTTTATCATGAATGAAATTGATCACCTGTTTGATACACCACCAAATTTCTTTAAGTATACAGAAGCAGATGAAACTATGCAGGCAATCATAAAACACCAATTGCCCACACAGGAAGTATGGAGGAATTTGACACAGATAATCTTAGCAGGCCAGAACCTGTAGCGTTAATTTTCTCCAGTTTATGAACAGTCATGCACAGGCAGAATTTTGGTGGATAACTCCACAAGGAAAAGACAGATGCTGAGCCAACTCAGCAGGGCTATTTACTCACCACAGCAGCAATCACAATCACAGGTGGCAGACCCAAAATACAGCGCACGAGCCATAAAGTCGGGTTCTCCAGCATTTGATCAAAGTATCCCAACCGACTTAGCAGCTCCCAAAGGCCAAAATATCTTCTGACAGAACATCAAGACGCCTTTATTTTGTATTCAATGCTGTAATAAATTTCTGATAATAATATCTCAAAAGTTGGTGAGAACATTAAGTCTGAGATAACTTAGAACTCAGATATTTTTGTAAAATCGTATGTATATATTCGCCCCTCACTAAAGCTTAAGGGGTTGTTGTTATTTTCATTTCGGGAGATCTCACTTGCTGTAAAATTCTCAGAGAAATAATACAAAGGGTGAATGGAATTTCCAAAGCTTGGCGTACCTTGATGCATTGTGATGAATGGTGAATGTTGCAGGATTCCAGAGTGTTTCATAAAACAATAAGTCTTTCTTAAATCTCTGTGTTACATGTTTTCGAGTCTTTTGTTCTCTTTTATTGTTTAAATGTTGTACACTTAATAGCAAAGTAGAAGAATAGTTCCAGGATTTAATCACTGATTACCCTGAACTCAATCTGAGCTATTGTCCATGTTTTCTTCAGATACAATGAATGAAGTGTAATTCTTAATTGCTGCACTTTAATACTATATCTTTCACAGTGATAGACATTCCCAGGGATTCAAGTTTGCTCCTGAGACATCTATCCGTTCCTCATACCTAGTTTGGTGGAAATACTTAAATACTTTAGTGAAAATTCTTAATTGCTTTCACTGGTTTTTTCACCTGTTTGTGTTATAAATCAAAAATTTTGTTGTATGAAGTATCCAAATGGCCCTGTAAGTTTCACCAATTCACCTCAAGGTTTCTAGACACCTACAGCCATAGACTCCATTGCCCAATGATATTTGACTCTTTGAACATTATATCACAAGACCTGAAAGAAAATCTTCAACCAAAACATAAACAAAACCTGTGCATAATACCTAGCCTAAAACACTATCATAACAGATACAAATCATAAAGAGAGAGCCCTCTCTGATCACAGTTTGGCTAGAAACAGTGATCAAAAGATTGGTTAGTGGTTACCCCGGCCGTATTCCCTTGGGAGTCATAGGGAACAACCTGGGTGTTAACACATTAAAATAAAAAATTTACAATTGTGGATTGAGATTTTTTGTCGATGGAATCGTTAATCACTCTAGCTCCAAAATAGACCTATCTTTTAGAGAGATATGCGAGTGGCATCTTAACCTAACAATGGAGTGACAGGTTGGAATTGTAGTCGGCTTCTTGGGCCTCCTCGATAGGACCTCGGCCCCTTGGGTCGGGATTTGGCCTCCTTTTCTACCTGTTTTGGCTTGTGTGTGGTGTTCACTTCTTTAGATGAAGCGTAGTCGATCTACTAGGGCTCTTTCATAAACCACTTCAGAGCACTTGGGGTAGGGTGTGCTCCTTCTAATATCGAAACCTTCCCAGGAGGCATTGCTATTGGCGGAAATCATGGCCTTCAATGTGTTGGTGGCTTTAGCTCTGAAGTTTTGTAAGTAGGGAGAGTCTAAGTTTGTGAAGAAGGCGACAAAGATCTCTAATATTGTGATTTGTGCCCTGCAAGCTCGCTCTCGCGTCCTACAGCTGGATGATAGGGCCCTCATTAGTCAGTTTATGGGTCTTTGGTCATCCCCATGAATGGTTAAGGCCTGGCTTGAGAAGAACTAGAATCCTCCTATTAAAGGTGCAGTCATCCCCTCCTTCTGTGGTAAAGGATACTATATTTTTACTTAGATAATAGGATGGATTGTGATTTAGTGCTCTGGAGTGGTCCATATTTTATGGTGGGACAAGGGGCTTTATCTAGATCACTAAAATCCTAGCTTCAACCCAGAATGCAATTTTCCTTCATCTATTCTGGTCTGGGTGAAGTTGCCTTACCTTCCCCTTCATTGTTGGAATGATGCAACTTTCAGACTCATTGGGAACTCCCAGGGGAGTAACATCGATTTCTCTGAGCCAAAGAATCACCTCTTCTTGTGTGTCACGATATGTGTGGAGGTGGATTTAGAGAAAGGTCTCCTATCAGCTATCAATCTTTGTATGGATAGTTGGACGCATGTGCAAGCAGTTAACCATGAGCAACTACCCTTTAAATGCAAGTTGTGTCATGAGTATGGACACTTTGAAAATGGTTGTTCGAAAGGTGCGGAATCATTGGATAAGCATTATGGGGACCCTTAATAACAATGGAAATATTTTAAGAGGTGTAACCCCTCGAAGTAGTCCGCCCTCAACAGCTCTTCTGGCTTTGTTATGGTCTTTAAGGAGGTTGCTCCTGCACCTCCCCCGGGCTCATCTTCTGGGGGTGACCTAGGTCTGGTGTCGAAGAATCATTTTGGGATCTTGAGATCTGCTACTGCAATTGAATGTTCTATTCCCCCTCCCCCCCTCTTCTTAGGAGTCCCCTTCCTCTCGGTCTACACCCTTAGGCCAGCTCCCCAAAATTCATGAGTCAAGATCTTGCCCAGAATATGATAGTAGTTATGAAGAATCATCGGATGAAGAGGAGGATGTGGATGGATTCCTGATATCTATGGAAGGTCTAGGGCCATCTACACAGCTGAGTTCTATAGATGATAGACAAGATAGTGCAAGGATGAAACAACCAGTAAGAAAAGGGAAAACTATAGGAAGAAAAACAAATAAGGAATTCAGAAGGGACACAACTGAAAAAGACAAAGAGTTGGGAGTCCAGCACATTATTCCTCGTCAGCTAGCAGGTGCAGGGAACAAAGGAGGGGGGTGGAATAAAAGGAAATAATATGAGCCCTGTTAAGGGTGCGAGGAACCTGAAAAAGTGATTAATTAATATCATCTCCTGGAAATGTAGCGGACTCGGATCAGTAAAATGAAAAATGGAAGTGAAATCCCTAATCAGAAAGGAAAGACCAGAAGCCACCCTCCTTTAGGAGATCAATATGGATGAGAAGTCTCTCAACTCAATCCAAAATAAGATTTGGAGTATTAGCAATCTTTAAATAGTTAGTTCAAGAGGAGCAACTATTTTTAATATTATAGAAAAGTAACAACTCTTCACAGTGATCAATGTTTACATGCCCACTCACTTCCGGGAAAAACAAGAATGTTGGAATTCCCTGATAGAGTTAAAGGGTACATTTTACAATCATAATTGTATTCTTGGAGGAGATTTCAGCACAACAATGGGAAATCATGAAAAAAGAGGGGGCTCCATTGTTCGTGACGCCCTTCAGGAGCATATGGAAGACCTCATCTTAACCCTGAATCTCTTTGATGTGAAGCCCTAATTTTTTTTGTATAGTTAGACCAACAAAAGAGTAGGAGTGAACCATATTGCAGCTCAGCTAGATCATTTCGTAACCACTAACAATATACTAATCCTAAATTATAGCCTCAAATCTACTATTCTCCTGTGGTCTGGATCTGATCACTAACTGATTAGTTTGATTATCTCCTAGCCCTTGGATTTGGGCCCTATCCACTTTTTCTACTCTCCCCTATGGTTGGAAGTCCCCAATTTCTTAGAGATGGTTACCCTAACCTGGTTAGGGTGGATAAAGGGAAGCCTAATCACTATCTGTGTTAGGTCCCTATAATACTAGTGATGCCCCCATTAATATTGTAATTGTATCCCTTATTAATATTGTTGTGCCCCTATTGTCCCCATATTGTTATTACTATGCCCCATAGAATCTCTCTATTGTTATTTTTTTGCCTTTATATTATTATTGTTAGGTCGGCTTGGTTATATTGTGACCCCTTAGACTCCTATATATAGAAAGGAGGTTTTGTCATTTGAATCATCAAAGAATTGTTCATTTATGTAATTTAAAGGAGGTTTCCCCCTCGAAGAGGCTGAATTCTAAGGCGTTCAACTATCTTTTGTATCTTTTTGTGAGCGGGTTTCATAACATTTGGTATCAGAGCTTTGGATTCTAGGGTTTCGCTGCTCCAAATGGGTCATCATGGCATTTTCACTATAACTTTTTTCTGCGACATTTCAAAAGCAAAAAAAAAAAACCCCATTTGATACGAAATTTCTCTAAACCTTGGGTCCAAATTTCAAAGCTTTTCGCACTATATTTGCGGAGATATGATCTGAGGAAGTTGGTATTTTTTTAGACTCCTGAATTACATTCCAAACAGGTGACCTGGGGAAAATCGTCATAACTTTCTCTCTGAGCATCGGATTGAAATTTCGTAAGAAGGTACAAAAAGAGGACGGACTTTAGTTTCTTATATATATTTTTCAGAGCCAAAGGTCGAAACAGTGACACATGGCATTTCATACAAGTTCTCTCTTTTGGAAAGGTATATAATCAGGTCATCTTGGGAGATTGTGCATAACGCTTCCTTGGAGAATCCAATTTGGATCAGACTGGTGGCATTGGAAAGAGGACATAGAGGGCTACTATAGGTTGCAATTTCAAAACTGGATGATTTTAAATTACAGAGATACATCAGATTCAATATCAAGCTCCTACAAAGTGAAAAAAGGTGTGTAATTTTTAAATTTTTGCATAAGCTTGGTTTGAAAAATTAGTTTGAAGGAATTCAAAGGGCATAGTAAAGCATTATTACTTGTAATTGATGCCCCGAGGAAAGAAAATTCAAACACCTAGTAAGCAACCTGAAATCTCTAGCATGACTCATGAAGAAGACGAAGAAATGCAACATGATATATCAAAATTACGAGACCAAGTGCAAAAAGTGTCACTTGCACAAAAAGGTGTATAAGCTAAGATGGATGGTTTAAAGAAAGGCATGGAAGCTAAGATGAATGGCATGGATGCTAAAATGGATGGTATGGATGATAAGATGGAAGAATTGAATATAAAATTGAATAAGTTGCTACAAGAAATGGTCACTAATGATGAAAGGGTAGTAAAGGAAACTCATGATGAGAACAAAAGAAATGTTAATCATGATTCCATAAACTCTAATGTTGGATCTAAGACCCACCATATTCCAAAAATCAATATGAGGAAGTTTGATGGCAAGGATCTCACAACAAGGATATTATAGATGGAGCAATTTTTCGATCTCAATAATGTGCAAAACACACAAAAGGTACGTATTGCAGCTTTATATTTGGAACCAAATTAGTTTGTATGGTATCAATGGCTTTGCTCTTGTAAACAATTTATCACTTGGGCAATTTTTACAGAAGAAATGACAGCACATTATGAAGATACAAAAAGCAACACTTTTTTTAGCCAATTGATATGTCTCAAACAAAAGGGTTCTGGAGCACATTGAGAAGTTCCAAAAATTGAACATAAGGGTAAAAAAATTTCCAGAGTAGCATAGGATTGATGTGTTCATAGAGACTTTAAATGATAATATCCAACATGATGTTCGCATTTGGGAACTTGATTCATTAGAGAAGGTATTCAGGTTAGCAAGAAAAATGGAAAGCAAAATTATGGCAACCAGGAAGCATACTACTCACAACTATAAATATGGAAGGGTTGTTCCCCCTAGCCTTCCACAACCTATAAGTTTGACACCACAACAATTGGAAGAAAAAAGAGCAAAAGGGCTTTGTTATAGTTGTGATAGCAAATACACTAAAGGTCATAAGTGTGCTGAGAAGAAATTATTCTACATAGATTGTGAAGAGGAAGAAGAAAAGGAGCAAGAAAGGTCAAAAGAAGAGGATATACTGCAGGAACAAAGCCTAGATAAAGAATAAATGAATCCTACCATATCTTGTAATGCATTGGCTGGAATTACCACTCCTCAAACCATCAAGATAGAAGGACAAATCAAAAAGAAAAAGCTAATAGTGTTGATTGATTCAGGAAGTACCCACAATTTTATTCATTGTAAGGTAGCAAAAGAATTGAATTGCTTCCTATATCCAGCACCAGAGTGTCAAGTGATGGTTGCAAATGGAGGAACAATAAATTGCTCTAGAAAGTGCCATAATATCAAGCTATCCATGGGAGAATATGTATTGAAAAGCCCAATGCTTTCCATTCCAATGGGAGGTGCTGATGTTGTACTAGGAGTCCAATGGCTACAATCCTTGGGTACAATAGCTTTTAACTTTCAAGAACTTTTCATGAAATTTTATGCGGAAGGAAAGGAAGTTGAATTAAGGGGTATTGCAGGGAAACCGAGAAAGATAATAAGCTCTAACGATATGACAAAGCTTCTAAAAAAGGAACAACGAGGTGTAATTGCACAATTATGTTCGCTAGATGTTTCCACATTGAAATCATCTATTTCTCCAGATCTCCAAAAAGTCTTGGACAATCATTCCAAGGTATTTGAGACTCCCAAAGGTCTCCCACCTATTCGTGATCATGATCATGCTATTCATTTGATTCCAGGAAGTGTTCCTCCAAACATCAGGCCGTACAGATATCCCTATGCCCAAAAGAGTGAAATTGAACGTATGGTTGCAGAAATGCTTGAGGTTGGTATAATTCAACCTAGTCAAAGTTCTTTCTCTGCTCCAGTAGTATTGGTGCACAAGAAGGATGGATCATGGCGCATGTGTCCGGATTATAGGGAGCTCAACAAGCTCACTATTAAAGATAAGTTTCCCATTCCTATCATTGATGAATTATTGGATGAATTGCATGGATCAATTTACTTCACCAAGTTGGATCTTCGTTCAGGATATCATCAAATCAAAATGAAGACTGAAGACATTCTGAAAATAGCATTTAGAACTCATGAGGGTCACTATGAGTTTTTGGTCATGCCTTTTGGCCTTACCAATGCACCTTCTACATTTCAAGGTTTGATGAATTCCATTTTCAAACCCTTCCTTAGAAAATTTGTGTTAGTATTTTTTGATGATATACTAATCTACAACAAGTCTTGGAAGGATCATGTTGAATGTGTTGATAGGGTGCTACAACTATTGGAGGAGAAACAATTATATGCAAAAAGATCCAAATGTTTCTTTGGAGTACAAGAGGTGGAATATCTGGGTCATATTGTGTCTCATGAAGGAGTTAAGGTAGACCCTAGCAAAATTAAAGCCATTAAGGAATGGGAAATCCCCACATCCATAAAGCATTTGCGAGGATTTCTCGGGTTGACAGGGTATTATCGCAAGTTTGTTAAGAATTATGGGAAAATAGTAGCACCTCTAACCACATTGTTGAAGAAAGATGCATTTTCATGGACTCCAAAAGCAACAAAGGCCTTTGAATATCTTAAAGAGGCAATGTGCCAAGCACCAGTCTTAGCTACACCAGACTTCACAAAAACCTTTATTGTGGAATGTGATACTTCCGGAAATGGAATTGGTGCTGTTTTAATCAAGATGAAAGACTCATTGATTTCGAAAGTCGTCCAATCAAGGGAAAGTATTTACACAAAGCTATTTATGAGAAGGAAATGTTGGCACTACTACATGCACTTAAGAAATGGCGACCCTACCTAATGGGAAGACATTTCACGGTAAAAATAGATCATGATAGCCTTAAATACTTTTTAGAACAAAGATTATCCTCTGAAGAACAAAAAAAATGGGTCACAAAGATGTTGGGTTATGACTTTGAAATCATATACAAAAAAGGGAAGCAAAATGTTGTGGCAGATGCACTCTCAAGCAAGGATGAGGATGTGAAAGCATTTTTGTGCGCCATTTATATTATCCAGCCAGATTGGATAAACGAAGCAAGGGAGGAATGGAAGAATGATGAATAAGTGTGGGAACTTATTCGAAAGTTACAACAATATTCTAGTACATCTGATACATTTAGCTGGAAAAATGATTCGCTATGGTACAAAGATCGCTTATATCTCTGTAAGAATTCCCAACTCAAACAAAAGATTCTTCTAGAGTTGCACGTTTCTCCGTTAGGAGGGCATTCAGGATTTTTAAAAACTTACCACAGGGTTAAGAAGGAATTTTTTTGGGATGGCCTTAAATCGGATATTCAAAAGTTTGTGGCAGAATGTTTGGTATGCCAAAAAAATAAAGCTGAAACAATTAAGACACCAAGTCTATTACAACATTTATCCATTCCAAGCCAACGTTGGGAGGAGGTTTCAATGGATTTTATCACAGGTTTACCCAAGTCAGAGGGAAAGAGTGTCATCATGGTGGTAGTTGACAAACTTACCAGGTATGCACACTTTTGTGCATTATCACATCCATTTAAAGCCAGTACAGTTTCTACGGCATTTATGGAAACAATTCAGAAGCTTCATGGAAACCCAAAGATTATTGTAAGTGACAGAGATCCCATTTTTACAGGAAATTTTTGGACATCATTATTTTCTTATCTTGGTGCTCAGTTAGCTCATATCTCATCTTATCATCCGCAATCTGAGGGGAAAACGGAGATAGTAAACAAATGTTTGGAAGGATATATTCATTGCTTTGTATCTGATAAATAGACACAATGGGTCAAATGGTTGCCTCTGGCTGAATGGTGGTATAACACTTCCTTCCATACTGCAACAAAAATGACCCCATTTATGGCACTTTATGGATATCAGCCACCATCCATCAAATCATATTTAAGAGAAAATTCTAAGGTTCAAGCAGTGGAACATCACATCGAGCATCAACAACACGTTCTCCAACTCTTAAAGGATAACCTCATGTTGGGACAAAATAGAATGAAACAGTGGGCAGATCAACATCACAGTGAAAGAAGTTCCGATGTAGGTGATTGGGTATTCCTACGGCTACAACCATATAAACAAATGTCCCTCAAGCAAGCTAAGAAGGATAAAAAATTGTCACCAAAGTATTATGGTCCGTACAAGGTGTTGCAAAAGATTGGTACTATGGCATACAAGTTGGAGCTTCCTGCAGCTTCTCGAGTGCACCCAGTTTTCCATGTTTCATGTTTAAAGAAGGTTATAGGCGACAAGCTCCCAATTCAAACAATATTGCCAGAACTTGATGAGGAAGGAAAAATTATATTGGAACCGAAAGCAGTCATAAAAACAAGAACTCAACAACTACGAAAACGATCCATTTCAGAGTATCTCATCAAGTGGAAGAACTTATTCGCTGAAGATTCCACATGGGAGGATGAGAATTTTATACAGAAGCATCCATAACTACTCAAGTGTTGAGGACAACACTTTTTTGAAGGAGAGGGGCATGTTAGGTCCCTATAATACTAGTGACGCCCCCATTAATATTGTAGTTGTATCCCTTATTAATATTGTTGTGCCCCTATTGTCCCCATATTGTTATTACTATGCCCCATAGGATCTCTCTATTGTTATTTTTGTGCCTTTATATTATTATTGTTAGGTTAGCTTGGTTATATTGTGACCCCTTAGACTCCTATATATAGAAAGGAGGTTTTGTCATTTGAATCATCCAAGAATTGTTCATTTATGTAATGTAAAGCAGGTTTCCCCCTCGAAGAGGCTGAATTCTAAGGCATTCAACAATCTTTTCTATCTTTTTGTGAGCAGGTTTCATAACAATCTGGGAGTCCATGATCCACAGACTAAAAGGATATATTAAAAAGTGGTTAAAGGAAAACAAATCAAACATACAAGAAAACATTAAAGAGATGGAAGAAAAACTATCATTAATGCAGGGACAAATGGAATCAACTCTCCTAAAATAAGTAGACTTCCATAAAGAAGTAGAAATTTTTAAGACCCTTCATAGAAAGCTTAGAAAGGAAGAGGAGTATTGTAGACTAAAACCTGGAAATAATTGGTTGAAGGTTGGGGATAGAAACAAACAAAAAAAATCCACAAGCAAGCCAAGTTCAAGGAATCAAAAAATAATATAACTCATATCAATCATGGGGGGGAAACTATTAAGAAATTTGAAGAAATTAAGAGACCATCGATAGAGAATTATGAAAAGCTATATACAAGGGATCATACAAGCGATACTAATAGCGAATATTTATTCCTTGATAGTATTCCTGTGATGGTGTCGGAGGTAAGGAATCGCACTATGATTTCCCCACCTTCAGTGGAGGAAAGACGGAAGGTGATTTTCTCCTTCCCCCCTGATAAGGCCTTGAGCCCGAACAAATTCTCCACTAGCTTCTATCATTCCTTCTGGGAAGTTATCAAGAAGGACCTTTTTCGTTTGGTGGGATACTTTTTCAAACGCTTCGCTATGGGGGGTAGCATAAATTCTTCTTTCTTGGCTCTGATCCCAAAAGAATCGAATCCCTCCTCTTTCTCTAGATTCCGTCCAATATCCCTCTGCAATGTCTCCTACAAAAACTTCTTGAAGTTGTTTGCCTCTCAACTTAACCCTCTATTACCCTCTTTGATCTCTGAAAACCAGGAGGGGTTGTCCCAGGTAGGAAAATCTTTGACAATATTACCCTTATCCAAGAAGCTCTTGATCTAGCTGGCACATGGGTGATTAAGGGATGATCATTAAGGTGGACATGGAAAACTCTTTTGCTTGTGTAAGACATGGGTTCCTAATAAAAGTCATTAAAAAATGGGGATGGATGATACTTTCATTAGATGGATCAGTCTTTGTATTGCTTCCCCTTGGATTGCTCCGCTAGTGAATGGCAGGGTGGCAGGCTTCTTCAAATCTTCGAGGGGCCTTCGTCAAGGGTGCCCCTTCTCCCCTTTCTTGTAAATCATCATGGATGAAGCCTTGAGCAGGAAATTGAAACAAGAAAGAACAATTTTCAATATTTCGGGCATAAGGTACAAATAAGGCATCAAAAGTATTAATCATGGGTAGTTCGCAGATGACACAATTTTGATGGGTGGAGCCTCGATAAAAAATTATCAATGCTTCAAGATAACCTTAGATAGATTCCTCAGTGCATCGGGGGGATCCACTAATGACAGTAAAAGCCACATCCACAGCTGGAATATCTCTAGATAAAAAGAGAAAAAAATCAAAGAAATCCTAGGGTTTAAAGCAGTCAGAGAATGGAAAGAATTAAAAATTCAGGGATCCCTATATTTCTAAGAAGAGCTTCCCCTTGTGCTTCGAAAAAGTGCAAGATAAAATGAAAAAAAAAATTGTAAATTAGGGAGGGATCTGGCTCAATTATGCAGGTAGGGAAATTCTTGTAAATTCAGTCCTGTCGGCGATCCCTTTGTATCAGTTTACTGCCCTGAAAGCCCCCAAGAGTGTGTTGCATCAAATGGGGATGTTTATAAGAAAATCCCTATGGGAATGAGGTAGAACATAAACCAAGAAGTACCAGTTGGTGAATTGGAAAATGGTCAGAGCCTTGAAACATCATGGGGGATTGGGAATAAGGGACGCAGGGTTAGCAAATATGGCAATGGGAGAAAAAGTGTACTGGAATATGATTACTAATCCGAATCAATGGTAGACTCAGCTGACCAGAGCCAAGTATTTAAATCAACAAAATGATCGCATGAGTCGTAAAGTCATAGGCTTGGGCTCCCCAATCTGGAGATTGATCAACTCCTCTAAGGATATCATTAACAATAATCTAAGAAAAATCCTGAGCAGTGGAGCCTCCACGAAGATCTTCACAGATTCTATTTTGGGCGTCCAACCCCTAGAATCAGATCTTTCACTGGTGGATCATATAACTTTCATGACTCAAAGTGGGGTGGAAAATATGGACCAGATTTCTTATTGGAATCAGCAGGGAGGATGGAAGGGATGGAAGATAGATAATATCCCTAAAGCTCTTCTTCACCAAAGAGATCGTATAATCAAGAAATTAAGAGGTTGTGCCCCCATAGCTCTCATAGTTGCAGATAAGTGGCGATGGAAAAATTCCAGCTACATTGTCAAAGAAGGGTATTCACACTTTCTCTTAAATACCCAACTACCGCCTAAAACCTCCATTTGGGGGAAAATTTGGAAAACAGATGCTATTCCAAAAGTCAATTTTTTATGTAGGTTGTTCTCACATAAAAAAATAAATAAATAAATAAAATTGCACATCTGAAAACCTTCAAAAGCGAGGTCAGATCAACCCCTCAAGATGATTGCTATGTGAATCTATGGAGGAATCTATTCCTCATCTCTTTCTTCGATGTTAGGTGGCTAAGGAGGTTTAGTCGGTGGTTCTCAACCCTCTATACTGCAAAAATTATTCACCTTCTGATCTCCTTTCGCTCTTTAGCTCTTGGCCCAAATGTTATTTGGGCTCCCTTGAAGCCCAAAGAAAGTTCAAAGAATCTGATATGCTCTTCCTAAGTATGTCTGTTGGAAAATTTGGTTATAAAGGAACAAAGCTATATTTAAAAAGTCTCGACCATCGACTGGGGTAACAACCATGACAACTCTTTCAACATGTATGGAATTGCATAGAACTAATTTGGACCCCTCCTTGGATGAGCTTGAATCCACTTGGTTGGCTCCTTGGGTTGGATCCTCTGCTACTCCGCATTTGAGTAGAGGAGCTCCCTCTCAGGCCCAGTGGATTATAATATTTTCCTCTGAGGGTCTCGTGGAATGGATAATATCCTCGAAACAATGGGCCCTTCAATTTGATGGAGCTTCAAAGGGCAATCCCGGGTGGCGGGAGGGGGAGGGATTCTCATTAATGCCAAAGGAATCATCGAATATAGATATGCTTGGGTACTTGGAAGGAAGACAAACAACCAAGTTGAAGCTTAAGGTATGTTTCTCGGTCTAACATTGGCTCAAAAAAAGGGCATTAGAAAGATCTAGGTCCTAGGGGACTCAATGTTGATCATAAGGCATATGAACTATATTTCACCAGCAAAAAACATGAACCTAAATCAAATTATAAATAGATCCCGAGGCTTGATCCCCTCCTTCAATTTCGTGTCCTCTTTCCATATCCTAAGAGGGAATAATTAGGAAGTCGATAAGCAAGAAAACCAGGCTTTCCCATTGAGTGAAGAAAAAGGTATTGTGAATGAGGTCGAGGGAATGATTTTCATCCCCTAATTTTTTTCATTGGATTCATTATTGGTTTGAGAAAGTCATTCTTGGTCTCACCAAGAAGTTAGAAAGAAATATCAACTTGGATTATGCAAGGCTAGCCACCTATATGTTCTCATTCCCCACCCCCCCCCCCCCCCCCCCCCCCCCGCTTTCCCTCTCTTTCTGCCCCAACCCTCCCCCCTACCCCTCCCATTTTCTCTATTAATCCCTCCCTTCCCTATCCTCCGCCATCCTTCTTCCTCTCTTATTGTTTTGCCTTTGTCTTGTCTCAACCCTCCTCTTCTCCTCTCCATTATGGCCCTCTCCCCAGATCTTTCAACCTCCGACATCTTAGCCCTTGTCACATTGTTCCATGTTTCGCCTGGCCTGTTCTTGTGCCTCATGGACGAGGATTTCTCCATCTAAGGTCAAGACATGTTGACATCTTCCATACTTATACAACACCTATGCCCAATAGATCACAATGTGTGCATATCCAGTCCCCTCGGCTTGGTTCTGTTGCAAAGGTCGATGCACCATCTCAGGCGATGACAAGTTAATGGGAAATTAGGAGAATTATTTATTTCCCCTACTCATAATTTATCTGGTTGCCTGTGGGATAATTTCCTAGGTGCAGATGATGGACCATGAGAACAGCTAGGAAATAATGGTTGACAGTTGGGAAATTAAGGAGGATCATTGGGATTACAGCTCCATCATTACCATTCCACAGTACTGCATCATCACCCAGTCCTGCACATTCTATTTAAGGAATAATGGTTTGATTTGCCTCTATGGTTTAAGTTTTATCTCTGCTAAGAGGATCTCCGTGAGGGCTTGGAGGTTGAAGCTAGGGTCTCTAAGTATTAGTTGTTGGGTTTGGGTCATAGTGCCGAACTACAAGGGAGTTTCTGGAGGAGTTAACTACAACATAGAATATTTGAGTGTTAAGTGTAGTGGGTTGCTTGTCTGAGTGAGGCTTCTAGTCTGAGGGTTGCTAGTCTGATAGTCGAGGAGGGATTTTTGGAGCAGAAACTAGTAGACACGTTGGGGTTGGTCAGTGGTCTCTTGGAGTTGTGGGTTGCAGGTATTCTAGAGTTGGGGGTGTGCGATAGAGAAGTTTGTGGCATCCTGGAGAGGCTCGTCAGTGGTAGTGCAAACATGAGTGTGAATATAAATTGTGTTGAGGTTAGCTCCCTGTCTGGCTCTTGGGGTCGTCGCAGGCCTAGGACAGGGGGGCCTTAGGAGGGTAATTCTCTGGTCAGTGGTAGCAATAGGTAGGCCTGTAACAAATTTGTGCAAGATCACTTGGAGATTCAGGAAGGTTTGGTTATTCTGCAGCGTTGCATCCACCAAAAAAAAACTTGAGAATCTAGCCATGCAGGAGCAGAAATTGGAGAAGAATGAGAGAATTCGCCCATTGGAGGATGAGGTGGATGCATTACGTCATAAAATTGAACAGTTGAAGCTCAAGATGGAGGAGAGCAACAAGAGAAATGAAGAAGAATCCACTAGGCTGGATCTAAACAGGAGCAATGAAGAAGAATCCACTGGACTGGATCTGAACAGTCCAACGCCAATGGAATTTTAGTCTATTCTCTCTCTAGTTTTGCAAATTTTTTTGAATGGCACACTTTAAATTTATGTGTTTACTTTTTCAGTTCTATTGAATATATAGTCATAGGATCTCATAAATGAGAAAGTTTTGTAAGAATCAAGGGGAAAACTCTTATAGAAGGAAAGTGGAACAATTGATGTATCAACATCCCACAACAGGCTTGAAAATACTATGTAAAATCCTTATTTTACACACAAACGACGCTTTTTATATATATAAAAAACTACTCATTCTGGTTGAAAAAAAATAAAAATTTTACATTTTTTTTTTTTTTTAATTTGTTAGGTATTTAAGGAAAACCATATCCATCATAACTCTGGACCTACCAAGCACTAAGAGGGATCAAATCTCTTGAGATGCAAAGAGTTTTGATCCCTCTCGATGCTTGGTATATTCGAAGTTATGATCGATCTTGATAAGCCATGGTATTAGCCCATCGTATTGTAACAAAGCCAACCCATTCACAAGTTCATAACATCAATGGCAGAGTGGGGGTGAATATCCATGATTAAGAATCGCATCATATTGTTATAGCATATTTTGATTGTGAAATAAGTTATGTTTTTTGTGCATGTTGTATTGATAAGCCATGGTATTGGCCCATGGTATTGTAACAAAGACAATTTTCAAGTTAATAATATCCATGGTAAAGTGGGGATGAATATCAATGGTTAAGAATATTTTCATATTGCTATAAATGTTGGAATATGTAATTCCTACTTGTCTCAATTGTGATTATTTCTATCTAGAAGAGTCTGTTCCTATTTTCTTTCCTAGATTTCTGTGTGGTTGAGATATTCTCTCAACCAATAGATTGTATGTCCAAGATAGTTTTCCTATATTGAGGCAACACTTCTTGTATATATGTAATATAATATTTTATTAATGAATGGTAAGATAGTTTGCACTATCAAATTTTATCATGGTATCAGAGCCCTGAGGGCCTGGCCCCTCCTAGGTTTGGCCCGTCCTAGGTTGAGGGAAATACAAAGTTTCAAGAATGTTTTGTTGTCCATTCATTTCTTGGTTTTTCCATTAATTTGGGCTGAGCTTGGCGTGTAGAGAGTCGTGTGTGGATTTTCCACTACTGTTAAAGAGGATGTAGAGGATCAGTGTTTAGGCATTCACTCTGTTTCACAGTGAGGTTGTATACTGTGCAAATTGAAGTAGCACACGAGGTTGTGTCTAGATTGTGCTTTTTTGACTTTTGGTTCATACATTACAGGGTGGGCGTGGATGTGAATCTGATCTTGGAGTCGATTGGACGTCCACAAAGCTTACTTTGTTGATGAGATCTGGCTGCGTAATTGGATAGATCCGGTGTAGAGAAGTAAGCGTGGATCGGCCCACATCGTGGATGAGGCTGGATCAGTGTGGATATGACATTTGAAGTGTGGACACTATGTTTTGGTGTGAGGATGCTTGTGGTTGGAGCTAAGGAAGAGCGACGGTGGTGGCCGATGTGGTCTGCGAGAGGGATTACATGAGAGAGTGTGGCCTTTAAGAGGGATTACAATGACATGGAGAGGGATTACATGAGAGAGTGTGGCCTCTAAGAGGGATTACAATGACATGGAGAGGGATTACATCAAGAGCATGGTCTGCGAGTCATCTTCTTGTTTTGACGTGAGGATCCGACAAGATGCGTTCAAGTGCTTGGTGTCGATATGGTGATCGGTCCTCTACTCATTGTTTTTTTCGGTCCTCTGCTGACTCAGTATGGTGAAACCCATGTGGCTCTTCCCGGAGGCTAGAATATTGGAGCTCGCCCAATAGATCTGCATTTGAGAGGGCTACAGGCAACACTCATTTTTTATATGTGTGGTGATTTATGTAGACTAACCGTATCCAAAGACTTCAGATCTGTGACCAATCATGACTCCGTCTGGCACAAATTCTTTCCTTAGGGCCAGATCCTGCGCAGGGCAGTTATGCCTTTCCCGAAGCTACTACTGATTGTTTGCAATGTTAATGAAGAGAGAGTAGCATATTGGCTCTGGACACTTTAAATGGTTGTTGTGGATTTTGTCATAATGGATAGACATCTTGAATTCTATGGAGATGCAAAAAAAGATACATGTCTCGAATGTCAGATATCCTTGCTGCATATGCCTTGGTGGATCCAAAAAATGGTTATTTCCAAGGTATGAGTGATTTTTTATCTCCATTCATTGTTCCTTTTTAGGATGATGCAAATTCATTATGGTGCTTTGACAGTCTTCTCCGAAGAATGCGACCAAATTTCTAGATGGAAGGTCTTGTTGGTGTGGTGAAACAATTAGTAGCCCTGGGAAGAATATTGCAATTGACTGACATCCAATTATTCAATTACTTGGCTCAAATTGGTGCGGAGAGTCTTCTCTTTGCATTTCGGATGTTTCTTGTCCTCTTTGACTAGGAGTTGTCATTCAATGATGCACTTTGTATGTGGGAGATGACGTGGGTTGTTGATTTCATCGATTATGAAGGAAACGCATTTTCGAAGCGTGAGGAAAAGGTTGTGGGGGAGATTTTCCAATGAGATTAGCGAGATCTAGACAGTATCTTACTCATGCAACCCGAGGTTTACTGCCCTCTTCTTTCTCTTCGAGTCAAATTGAAAAAATTGGAGTTTGGGAAGGTAAACACATTGAGCCTGATCAATTCAAGGTAAAAGTGCAATTTGTTAGAATTGCAGACTTACAAAAAAAAAAATCCAATGAGAAACAAATTAATGTGGTATTTATAAATGTTTTGGAATTAGAAGCATTGAGCCTAGCTAACTCAATGGAGTGGTTTTGTTAGAATTAGTTACTCTAACAAATCATGCAAGTGAATCCAAGACAATTAAACCAGAAATAGAAAGAAGAGACCAAAGGCACTCAGTGGTCAAGGTTGAAGTGCAACAAATATTGATTTTGTGCAAAGCAAGTGAAAATTTGGGATGATGGACAACTAGTTGAATGTTTGTGTGAGTTAGTGTGAGTTTGCGAGATAGACTCACTAGCATGTTGTATTATGAGTCACACATTTTATTAGTAAGCAAGTCTAGGATGTTTTGTAGTGGTCTTTGTAATGTATGTACCTAGTAACTCCAAAAGTTGGAGTTGTGTTGTAAGCCTTGTAAGGCATGTGTACCCCCATACAGTTCGTGGTAATCTAAAAACCACTTTGTGTTTGCAGTGTCGGTTTGTGGTAAGCCAGAAACCCCGTGTAAGAGTAAAGTGGGACAGAGATTCTTGTTGGCATAGTTTAGGGTTAGCCGAGAAAACCCTCGACCTGGTTGAGTCAGGTCTTTGGTGAGCCCTAGTGGCTACAGAGCCTTCGTGGCTATAAAGCCTTCATGGCTACAGTGCCCCAGTGGAAACATAGGAGCCTAAGTGATCACAGTTTCGGAGTCTAGGTGGTCGAGAGTGACATACCTTCCTCACAAGAGAAATTTATTTTCTCATAGGTCTCAGCGTATCTCCATTTGAGCACAATGCATGGTTGAGGGTGATCCGATAAAACCCAGAGCATGGTTATGGGTAATCTGATAAAACCCATGATGATGATATCAGAGGGAGATTTACAAGTACAAGTACATGTATGCAGTTATAATGGTTGACAAAACCATGTATGCGAAGGACATCCTACAAGACTGGCGGTTGCAGTAGTTAGCACCCATGCATTCTGGTGGATGGTTGCTCTTTTATATCGACATCAACATATTCTTTTATTATGTTTGACCACAACTAGACTTTGCAGATTGATATCGAGACAAGTAGTCATTAAGGGGGTGTGTTGGAATATGTAATTCCTACTTATCTCAATTGTGATTCTTTCTATCTAAAAGAATTTGTTCCTATTTTGTTTCCTAGATTTGTGTGTGGTTGAGATATTCTCTCAACCAACAGATTGTATGTCCAAGATAGTTTTCCTATCTTGAGACAACACTTCCTGTATATATGTAATATCATATTTGATTAATGAATGGTAAGATAGTTTTCACTATCATATTTTATCAATAAAATATTTTGATTGTGAAATAAGTTATGTTTTTGGGCATGTGGTATTGATAAGCCATGGTATTGTAAAAAACCATTTTTTTACAAGTTAATAATATCCATTGTAAAGTGGGGGTGAATATCGAAGGTTAAGAATCTTGTCATATTGTTATAAAATATTTTGGTTGTGAAATGAGTTATGGTTTTTGGTCTTGCGGTATTATAAACCATAGTATTGGCTCATGGTATTGTTACAAAACCTATTCATAAGTTAATAAAAAAATCAAAATATAAAAAAAAAAAAAAAAAATATTATTTTTATTACTTTAACTTTTTATTATTAATTGAACCAACATTTAGATGTTTGCACTCATCCCCGATCACTTTTGACTTTTTTTTATTATTTTTTAATTAAGCCGAAATTTAGAATTTTTTACATCTACTCTATACTGCGTTGTAGAGTGCCTTTCAGTGCAATCAAAGGAAGCAAGTTTTGAATCCAATCTCCATACACCTCCTTTCTTCTCCTTAAATGATCTAATGAGGTTGAAATCCCCACTTGCAATCCATAACAAGTTGCCCACCAATTTCTAAGTTGCTAAGAGTTGGTCCAAAAAGAAGCATTTCTCTCCCACTATTGTAGGTCCATACACTATCATTATATAAACTACCTCTTTCGTCCCTATATATCGACACTTGTTAAAATTTTGGGACTGGCAAACTAGTATTAGAATGCTACCTAAAGAGGATTCCACAAAATTGCACCCACACTACCCTTTGCATCAAGTGACATACTATGACAACCTTCTCAATAACTTCCAAAAATGGAGGATATTTTTCCCCCAAGAGCTTGGTTTCCTGCAAAATTATAATCACAAGTTTCTCCATCTGAATCCTATCTTTAAGATACCTTTGTTTCCCCTTACTATTTAGTACTTTGATATTCCATGTTAAAATCCTCATCATCAAGGTGACTGTAGAGAAGGAAATACATCCACCAAAACATGAACCTGTTCTGAATTGATAAGGTTTTCTTCTGTAGTCTGTAATGAATCCTTCGTATTCTTCCTACCCTTCTTTTTGACGTCCTTTGATAAGTCTTTTATAATGATTTATTTCCCTTTCTCCTCGAGTTCTTGTACATATCAAGACCCTTTCCCTTCTTTAAAGTATAGCCTCTTCTTTGTTTTCCAGTTAAGATAAGCAACTGCACACTGCTCGCGTTGTTCTTTTGTCAACCATCCAAGATCTTGATGAGCCTAGTCAATCACCATAGCCACTAGAAGCCTCTCCTCTCCTATGTATTCATTTGAATCTTGTTTCATTAATAAGGCTAATTCCTCAATCCATGGTAAGCCGAAGAAATCAAAGTCGCTCTCCTGGAGAGCGTCTTCCTCCATCTTCCTTTTTTGGGATTGTTTTTCTTGAAGATTTAATCAATTTTTATCTACCATTAGGTGATCATCAAGGGTGGGTAGATATTCTTCTGTCACTTCCAAGGTCAAAAAAGAGTTTTTTTCCTCTGCGAGGTGAGTAGTTGGGATGGGTTGACCTTGCAAATTATATCACTTAGATGTGACTTTAGTGAACCCATCATGCCTCTGAGCTCCTCCATTGCTTTTCTCCTTCCTTCTTTGTGGGCAATCCCTAAATAAATGGCCATGATCGTGGCAGTGGCGACATCAAAAGGGTACATGTTCATAATCAATTGTCTCATTCCAGATTTCTCCCTGATAGTCCAACTCTATTGATTCCGGCAAGGATTACGATATAATCATATAAACAAATAACCAAGCACACGACATATGTTTAACCCATTTTGTAACCTCTGATATTTTGACATATTGCCCTAGGGCTTGACCAATGCCCTCTAGGATTTCTAGAATCCAAAAGTCAATTGGAAGAGAGTACAATTGCACTCAAACTCAAGCCGCCAAAAACACATCTTTGTTTAGATTAAAATAAACTTCCCAATAATCTCATAATCTATGAATATATAAATTAAATTTATTTAATATACCAACATCTTATACTTCTCAACCCACTAGCATATAAATTAAATTTATATTTTTCATTATTCTTAATAAAATAATTATCTTCTTTTAAAAAAGAATTGCATGTAGCCTATTCAATCTTTTATGTCGAGTTGTCTTTAGTGAAAGTTTTTGGAAGCTTTTCGGCTGGGTTTTTCTGGTCTAATTTCTTGAAAATCCTACAAGAATTTATTGAAATCACAAGCTTGATGAGTAACCCCCACACAATCAAAGTGCCCTAAGAGCTTTTCAGGGCGCTAAATCCATATATACATTCAAGAAACTAGTTTAAATAACACAAAACATGATTTCATCTCAAATTTTTCCATGGGATTCTGGCACTAGAAAATCTAAAAAATTGCAAAAAAACAACTTCATTTTATTTACCTTAAAAATAATGAATCACTAAACATGTGATAAAATATATATTCAAAATCATATTTAAAAATCATAATCGTTAAAGCAAATCTTCAAATATTTTGCACGTTGATTGGTTAAAATACACGTCAGCATATAAACTTTTATGCCCATTTTCTTAAGAAGAATGAAGTTGTTCTGGATAGAAATGATAATACTAAGTGCAAGTTGCTCATCCAACATTTTTGTGTATAAAAAAATGCGAACATAGCGAAAATGTGTTTTTTAATCGGTGATTTTTAATGTAATTAAATCAATATATCTTTAAGATAGTGAAATTTTTTCATTAATAATTTTGTTACAGAATTCCAATGTGGAAGAAAATAAAAACCTTGAACATTTAAACTCGTAAAATAAGAATGGAATAAGCTATGATGTCCTCCTTTCCAAGTCCAATACTCCTGCAACCTCCTTTTCTCTCCTTCCATTCCAAGTCCACTACGCCTTCGTCCTCATTTCCTCCCCTTTGTCACCCTCCTTCCCTTTCATTTCAATGTGGGATTCACTAATACCGAATTCATTAATATGATCACAGATTTCGAGACTGCGTGTGGAGCCGGAGCGTATTGAAGCTGACATCTCCACCTGCTTTGCTTCCCTCCCCTTTCCTCATCTGTGGGGTTAACTAACATGAGACTAGAGGAGGCGGAGTGTATTAAACCCCGAATCTCTGCCTCCTTCCTTTTCATTTCCTCGAGACTGGGATTGACTAATATGACATTTCTCTCATGTGTGAATTGGGATAATATGAAACTGAAACAGGAGTACTGAATCTCCACCCCTTTCCCTTCCCTTTCCTTGTGAAATTTCCGAAAACGACCGCACAGTTTGGAGTCGGAGCCGTTTCGAAGTTCGACTCTCGAGTCTCGTGTGATTGAGCACTGTGATCCCCAACCGGGTTGACTAATATGAGCGCAGGTTTCGAGCCGGACGCGTATTGATTATTATCACATGTAAACTTAAAGGAGTTGTCTATAATGCGACTTTTTGAGATTCCGGTGACGGAATCCGGCGGAAGAAATTGGGATGAAATCATGATTTGTTGCAGTTAAAATGGTTTTTTAACTGCATATTCGGATTCAGCACCCTGAACAACCCCTGGGACGCTTTCATTGTGCAGAAATTAGCTATCAAACTTGGATTCCAATAAATTACTGCCGGATTTTCACCGGAAAAAATCGCTGAAAAAGCTTTCAAAAAGTCGCGTTAAAGACTACTCCAAACTTAAATGGATGATATTATGGTCTTATGTTGGGAAATCAATGATTAAAGAATGATTGGTTATGGTTGGGTAGCAGTGAATGTAATGCAACATGATCTATAATTGAAGGTCTTTGGCTTAGGTCATGACCCAGTATTGCATAGCAAGCTTGAATAAAAACAAGACTATTTTTGCCACATTATTAATAACTATATTGAGGATATATATAATTTCTGAGTAAAAATAAAACCACAGGATTTTCATTACCATCATGTTTCTTCTTTAAAAGTATACTGAACTCTCTCCACGTATTGAGAATGATGGAAGCAGATAATGATGATACGTAACTACTGAAGTCAAAGTCACGCCAATACGACATGACAACTTTTGTATGGTAGATATCACACTTCCCAATCTTAATTTAAAAAGATTAAGCCTGGTAGAGTCCGCTTATGATGCTCCGTAAAGTCCGCTGCCAATCACAAGTGGGCCAATTATATTATTAGTGTAAACGTCCGAGAAAATACCGAAACAATCGCAAGCAAACGAAGTGTCCAAAATTCCTCGGCTTCATCATGCCATTAAAAAACGACGAATGGAAATCCTGGAGGTAATTCGAGGCCCAACAAAATGGCCAGCGAGCGCCAGAACTTCGAGCTTTCGGGGCCTCGCCATCTCGGTAACATCGACTGGTAAGAATTCAGACGAACTACTGCAATCTCCGCGAATTTCTGTTCACTGATTGATATGTTGAATGCTTCTGATAATAAATCTGACTTCGATTCTCCGTATTGTCCAAATACAGGCAGGATTCGAATCACAGGCGCTGTGTAGCGGCCAGTCTGGTGCAGGGCGTGTGTATACAGGAACGCGATCGGCAAGCCCGCAGGCTCGGCCGGGACGCCCTAGCAGAGAAGTGGTGGAGGTTTTTCAACTTCAAGCTCCTTCACCCGCTGATCGACGTAGCCCACGGCGGCTCTATCTTTGGTGCCGTGTACAAGTGGAGCAGAAAGGCAGCAGGCTCCCCGTTCCGCCCACCCGGCGCGCCCAGGATCGTGGTAGCCTTTAGAGGAACAATTACCAAATCGAACACCTTTGCCAGCGACCTAAAGCTTGATCTGCAGATCGTTAAACACGGACTCCACACGACTGCCCGGTTCAAGGCGGCATTCGACGCGGTGAAGAAGTGCGTGTGCGAGAGCGGGCGGGAGAACGTGTGGATCACCGGACATTCCCTTGGGGCGGCTATGGCAATGCTTGCAGGGAGACGGATGGCTGAAGAGGGACTGTTCCTGGAGGCTCATCTCTTCAACCCGCCTTTCTTCTCGGCTCCCGTGGACAGAATAAGGAGCAACAAGGTCAAGCGCGGCCTGCACATCACCAGAAGCCTGGTGGCGGCCGGTCTCGCCGTGGTTCTCAAGGACAAACACAGCCGCATGGAATCACACAACGCATTCTTCGCCCTGCGCGAGTGGGTTCCGTGCCTCTATGTTAATCCCAGGGACGATATCTGCTCGGCTTATGTTGCGTATTTCACCAACCAGCAGACGATGCGGGAAATCGGTGCCGGTAGAATTGCCAGCCTCGCAGTGCGGCATTCCATCGGCGAATTAGTTCTGTCCGCCGTTGGGGTCGAGTCGAAGGCGCTGCATCGCATTCCCTCCGCAAGGCTTACGGTTAGTTTGGTCCCGGCGCCGGATTTCAAGAAGGCGCACGGTCTTCATCAGTGGTGGGCGCCGGATCTCAGAATCCAGTGCAGCGAATGCAGGATTCGCGAAGAACCGGAACACTCGAAATAAAACGCCGAGGTCAAAGCAAATGCCGTCATGCTTGTAGCCTGCCTGGGTTTTGACGGGTAAATTGTAATGTAATATCATATCAATATCGGTATTGTACGTGGAACAAATGTGCAAGGGAATTGGCCCGATATTATCGAGTTTATGTGGGATAGATACACGCTGAAAAACACAGAGAGATGTGCCACAAAGGGAGTAGCATAGCAATGAGGGTAAGTTACCCAATGAAATAGCGGGTTGCATCTTCTAATAATCTTCTCATCGCGGGATTGTAGTAGCATAGGAATATCATTATTGTGATGATACAGATGATCTTAGTTCGGTTAATGTGAGATGGTAAAGATGAATCATTATTATCCCTCATTAATGTTTAATTTTGACCATTAATGTTTTTGAGTTATATTTATGAAAAATTAACATATCGTTATAAAGTTTATTCAGCAAAGAGTACAATGAGCCCAATACATATGATTGCAATGGAGATTTACAAATAAGATTTGCAAATCTACAAATCTATATAACAACATAGATAAATTCAGACCTACCAGATCACTAAAGCCAATTGTCAAACCCAAAGTCAAAACCCTAGACACTCTTAGAAAAACTGATTGTGTGCGTTCAAAACTCCCTGGACTCTCTCTCGGCTACTGTGTGAGGGCATATGTAACTGCTCAGATGCTCTGAGGAAGACTCTATGCGTGTGTTCGAGGTCAAACTCACCAGATATGCTCCAAACCCTCGGATGCTCCCTTCCAGTTACTATGTGTGTGTACGATACTGCCTAGATGCTCTCAGGACCACTCTGTGCGAGCATTCAGGGATGACACCTTCAAATCTGCTTCTAAAACCCTGGACGCTCCCTTAAGCTTTTGTTCCAACGTCTAGGGGTTTCTGGACATTGTCTTGACCACTCTGTGCCATCGTCCAAGGACTAAAATGCTTAGTTCTGTGCCAACGTCCAATAATTAGAAAACTCTAGATCAGTGTGAGCTTCACTCCTGTGATTTCAAACCCTTACGCAAACTCCTTCTGCCAGACCTATGTGAACCAAGACAAAAGAGGAATAGAAGATGGCTTGATCAATGTGTGGAAATGAGCTTGAGATTGCTTATGTTTATAGGATTTCCTAAGGGTCAACTTGGGGTTGAGGCCAACCTAACCAATTTCACATGTGCTTAGGGCCGACCCATTCCATAATACATGTATGAATAAAATAATTCAAAACTCAACTTCCGCATGACCAAATAAGGTGATATTTAAGTCAATTTTGGTCCTCTTGAAAAGAGGAATTTAATTCAAGTATCATCTTGGTCATCTGAGATGCCTAAGGTGGAATTTGACCCTAGTTTCAAAAGTTAATACTCCCTCTCAACTAGGAAAAATTCCACCTGCATCAAGCCCTAATTTTAGTTGCTACATGCCCTAAACAAGTCACCCCTTTGAATGCCTCCTTCCTAGAAAGTTTCATGACCTAAGACATCCAAAAATGGTCTCTAAAGGGACCAACGCAGGTAGATACACTACCAGGGTGCTCTACAGTGCAGGTAGATACACTGTCAGGGTGCTCTGTAGAGCACCTAAGCCCTCTTTAGGCTGCGCTGGGCGAATTTGAGTGAAATTCAATTGGGGTTTGGGGAATATTCTTATCTCTTGGAGTCATCTAGAAGCTTCCCTCAGTTATCTACTCCTATGAGCTCAAAAATGGATGAGGAATGAGTTAAGGTGCATCCTATCCTCTCATCCCTTCCTCCATGGAACTAATTCTAAGTATGGAAGGCCATTCAATGCCACCATTTATGACAAAACCTCCTTCTTCTTCCTATAAATTGACCACTCATCTAAGTGATCAGGGGTTGGCTAGACTATGTTGAATTTTAAGGAGATAATGCTGCTATGAGATTTGGCTTTGAAGCAAGTGTTGTGATGCTACAAGTTTGTCATGCTTTTGATGTGATGTGGATGGGATCCAAGATGGAGGAATGACTTTGAATCAGACACAGATGGTTGTAATTCCTTCTTCTATCTAATAAAGTGTTTGAACCTTTTTCCATATGATGTGTTCTTTCATAATGCTTATATGTATGAATTGCTTCTGATTCCTTTCATTTATATTCAATGGATCGTATGCTTTGATCAGTTTTCGTCTTCTGTTGCGTTTATAGGGTACTTTTCAAGAAGATTAAGTACAGAAAGGAGCAACGGAATCGATACAAGGGAGACGAGAGGAAAGCAGAACTACAGGTAGGCCTTCTATCCTCTCTTCTTATCTATTACTTATAGGGAAAGTCTAAAACACTTTAAACTGTTGTTCTAGGCACAACTACTTGTCTAGTGAGTTAGTATTTATCCATAGATGCTAAATTCTTCAAATAAATCCTAGATGAGTAGGAAACAAAAGTTTGTAGCATTGAGCACCGTCAAAGCAGAATATATTGCCGCTAGCATGACTAGCTGCGAAGAAGTTTGGTTAAGGAAGCTCTTTGGAGAGCTATTTGAAGAGGTCCTAGACACTATAGTGATATATTGCAACAACAAGAGTGGGATAAGTTTGGCAAAGAATCTCGTGTTCCATGACAAGTCCAAGCACATTGAGATTCAATATCACTTTATTCGAGACATGGTGCAGAGAGGAGTTGGCAGACTTCATCACATATCGATAGATAAACAAATTGCATATATTCTCACTAGGGCATTATTGAAAGTAAAGTTCTTGGTCTTCAGAGAGGAGCTTAACATGATGGATGTGGCCCCTCTGGATAAGGGGAAATGTTGATCGAGGACACTGCAACAACTCTTCCTATCCTGTTTGAGCTACCAAGGTTAGGAATTGAGATAGAGGGCTTCTAGGGTTGAGGGATATCTGGACATTAGGGTACTCCCCTATCTGTTACCCATAGGGTTGAAGATGTTTCTCCCCTATCTTCATAGTGTCAGAGAATGCTCCTTCCCTATCTAGTATTTGCAGAGTATACCCTAGTTGGCATCATACCCACAAGCAGGGCTTGTCGAGAATATTGCTCCTCGTTTGGCCAACGAGTTGAGAATGTACTTGGGGTGTACAATCCAAGTCAATTATGATGCAGGTGTTCTACCACATAATTATTGAGGGTCATTGATGGTAAGATCGGTAGGCAATAGGATTGGGTTGAGATATTGATCCCCTTTTGAGATTCCGAGTTAAGGATGCGCTCCCTTATGAGATTCTATAGTTGATGAGTAGAGTAGATTCAAGTTAATTATTTTAGCATATTACAATTTGTAGTTTGAATCTAAAAGGAATTTCTACACCACACTTCTCCAAGAGTGCTCCAAGAAAAGTTGAAGTGTCTAAGAGTATGAGAGAGAGAAAAAAATGAGAGCTCTAAAAATGAACTGATAAAAAAACAATGAACTCATCCTCGGAAGCCTTTTTATTAATGAGGCCTCTATTTTCTTCAATTTTTCGTTATTTTCCTTCTCACATGCATCATGTGACCTTTCACCTTCATTTTCTCCCAATTTTCATTATTTTCATAAATAAATGCCAATAAATGTCATTTTGCCTTTCCAAAGGCTTAGCCATTGCCTTTCCCAATTTTCATAGCAATTAATTAATCAAAAGTGATCCCATCACTATGTTTTTACCCAAAGTTAAGCTTGGAATACATGTCCCATGACTAAGGCTGTTACACATAGGACATATTGTTACACCGTTTTGTAACCTTTAAGATTTTGAGAAATTGTCCTGGCGCTTCACCAACACTCTCCAGAATTTCTAAAATCCAAAAGTCAACTAAAAGAGAGCACAATTGCACTCAAACTCGAGTTGCGAAAAACATTTCTTTATCCGAATTGAAATAAGCTTCTTAATAATCTCATAATTTATAAATATATAAATTAAATTAATTTAATGTACAAATATCTTATACTTCTCAACCCACCAACATATAAATTAAATTTATATTATTAAATTTTTCATTATTCTTACTAAAATAATTATCTTCTTTTCAAAAAGAAGAGCATGTAGCCTATTCAATATTTTATATGCCTTAAAAAATAATGAATCACAAAAGTATTTGATAAAATATATAATCAAAATCATATTTAAAAATCATAATCATTAAAGCAAATCCTCAAAAAAATTGCACATTGATTGTTTAAAATCTACGTAAACATATAAACTTTTATGCCCATTCTTCCTGAGAAGAATGATCCTCCCCGGTTAACCGTCGTTCCAAGTTGTTCTGCATAGAAATGATCTGCTTGTTATAATAGTAAGTGCAAGTTACTCATCCAAAAAATTATAATTTTAATGATGTGAAATTTTTTCATTAATAATTTTGTTACAGATTTTGGAAGAAATTAAAAACCTTAACGTTTGAACATTTAAACTCGTAAAATAACAATGGAATAAGCCTTTCCAAGTCCAATACCCGATACAACCTCCTTTCCTCTCCTTCTGTTCCAAGTCCACCACGCCTTCGCCCTCATTTCCTCCCCTTTGTCACCCTCCTTCCCTTTCACTTGAATGTAGCATTCACTAATACGAGGTCACACCAGATTGATTAATATGAGCGCAGAGTTTGAGAAGGAGGTGTTCTCCTTCATTTCACTTTCCTAAAATGTACGGTTCGAGACTGCGTGTGGAGCCGGAGCGTATTGAAGCCGGCATCTCCACCTGCTTTGCTTCCCTTCCTGTCCCTTTCCTTATGTGTGGGGTTAACTAACATGAGACTAGAGGAGGCGGAGTTTATTAAAGCCGGAATACCTGCCTCCTTCCTTTTCCTTTCTTCGAGACTGGGATTGACTAATCTGACATTTCCCTCGTGTGTGAATTGGGCTACTATGAAACTGAAACAGGAGCACTGAATCTCCACCCCTTTCCCTTCCCTTTCCTTGTGAAATTTCCAAATACGACCGCACAGTTTGGAGTCGGAGCCGTATTGAAGTTCGACTCTCGAGTCTCGTGGGATTGACCACTGATCCCAGACCAGGTTGACTAATATGAGCGCAGAGTTCGAGCCGGACGCGTATTGATTATTATCATATGTAAACTTAAATGGATGATATGATGGTCTTATAATGATCAAAGAACGATTGGTTATGGTTGGGTGGCAGTGATGCAATGCAGCATGATCTATAATTGAAGGTCTTTCCCATCTTAGTAGTAAGAGATGTTCAAATCTTTCCCATGATAAATGATTTCAAAGCCATATTTGAATATGGAAATTGATGAAGTTTTTCTTCATCACCTACACCTCTTTCATCGGATGAATAGATAAGGTCATCATGATGACAATGCCAACCATTCAAGTGGGCTGAAATGTAAAGACCTAACCTAAAATGTCAGTGGCAATGGCCAGATGAAAAACACTCTCAACATATTTGGCCAAGTTGCACAATAAATCTATATAATTTGTTAATTTTAAATAGTTAAAATAGCGTACTAACACATAAACTAAAAAACAAAAATATCCTGTCAAATAAAACAAACTATTGACCCATTATTGCATAGCAAGCTTGAATAAAAACAAGACAACATAATAATGAGATACATTACCTATGCTATTTTTGCCACATTATTAATAAATACATTGAGATATATATTATTTCTGATTAAAAATAAAACCACAGGATTTTCATTACCATCATGTTTCTTTTTTGATAAATGATAGTCTAATCTCATCGTTTTTAGAAGTATACTGAACTCTCTCACACGTATTCCGAATGATGGAAGCACTTAATCCTCATACGTGACTACTGAAAGTCAAAGTCACGGCAATACGACATGACAACTTTTGCATGGTAGATATGAAACTTCCAAATCTTAATTTAAAAACATTAAGCCTCGTAGAGTTCGCTTATGATGCTCCTTAAAGTCCGCTGCCATAACAAATGGGCCAATTATATTATTAGTGTAAACATCCGAGAAAATACCGAAAATTTAAAAACATTAAGCCTCGTAGAGTTCGCTTATGATGCTCCTTAAAGTCCGCTGCCATAACAAATGGGCCAATTATATTATTAGTGTAAACATCCGAGAAAATACCGAAACAATCGCAAGCAAACGAAGTGTCCAAAATTCCTCGGCTTCATCATGCCATCAAAACCGACTAATGGAAATCCTGGAGCTAATTAGAGGCCCAACAAAATGGCCAGCGACCGCCAGAACTTCGAGCTTTCGGGGCCTCGCCATCTCGGTAAAATCGACTGGTAAGAACGTTCATACGAACTATTGCAATCTCCGAGAATTTCTGTTCACTGATTGATATGTTGAAGGATTCTCATAATAAATCTGACTGCGATTCTCTGTATTGTCCAAATACAGGCAGGATTCGAATCACAGGCGCTGTGTAGCTGCCAGTCTGGTGCAGGGCGTGTGCATCCAGGAACGCGACCGGCAAGCTCGCAGGCTCGGCCGGGACGCCCTAGCAGAGAAGTGGTGGAGGTTTTTCAACTTCAAGCTCCTTCACCCGCTGATCGACGTAGCCCACGGCGGCTCTATCTTCGGTGCCGTGTACAAGTGGAGCAGAAAGGCAGCAGGCTCCCCGTTCCGCCCACCCGGCGCGCCCAGGATCGTGGTAGCCTTTAGAGGAACAATTACCAAATCGAACACCTTCGCCGGCGACCTAAAGCTTGATCTGCAGATCGTTAAACACGGACTCCACACGACTGCCCGGTTCAAGGCGGCGTTCGACGCGGTGAAGAAGTGCGTGTGCGAGAGCGGGCGGGAGAACGTGTGGATCGCTGGACATTCCCTTGGGGCGGCCATGGCAATGCTTGCAGGGAGACGGATGGCTGAAGAGGGACTGTTCCTGGAGGCTCATCTCTTCAACCCGCCTTTCTTCTCGGCTCCCGTGGACAGAATCAGGAGCAATAAGGTCAAGCGCGGCCTGCACATCACCAGAAGCCTGGTGGCGGCCGGGCTCGCTGTGGCTCTCAAAGACAAACACAGCCGCATGGAATCACACAACGCATTCTTCGCCCTGCGCGAGTGGGTTCCGTGCCTCTATGTTAATCCCAGGGACGATATCTGCTCGGCTTATGTTGCCTATTTCACCAACCAGCAGACGATGCGGGAAATCGGGGCCGGCAGAATTGCGAGCCTCGCAGTGCGGCATTCCATCGGCGAATTAGTTCTGTCCGCCGTTGGGGTCGAGTCGAAGGCGCTCCATCGCGTTCCCTCCGCGAGGCTTACGGTTACATTGGTACCAGCGCCGGATTTCAAGAGGGCGCACGGTCTTCATCAGTGGTGGGCGCCGGATCTCAGAATCAAGTGCACCGAATGCATGATTAGCGAAGGACCGAAACACTCGAAATAAAACGCCAAGGTCAAAGCAAATGCCGTCATGCTTGTAGCCAGCCTGGTTTTTCACGGGTAAATTGTAATATAATATGATCTCAATATCGGTATTGTAGTGGGAACAAATGTGCAAGGGAATTGGTCCGATATTATCGAGTTTATGTGGAATAGATACACGCTGAAAAACACAGAGAGATGTGCCACAAAGGGAGTATAATAGCAATGAGGGTAAGTTACCCAATGAAATAGCGGGTCGCATCTTCCAATAATCTTCTCATCGCGGGATTGTAGTAGCATAGGAATATCATTATTGTGATGATAGAGATGATGTTAATTGGGTTAATATGAGATGGTTGAGAGGGATCATTGTTATCCCTCATTAAAGTTCAATTTTAACCATTAATGTTTTTGAGTTATATTTATGAAAAATTATTCAATTTCATTTTGGACATAAGAGGTTATTATTGTGTTTGCAATAATAAATATTATGCATTTGGTTTTAGACTATTTATTTATATATTATTTAGGTTAAATAAATTAAATAATTTTCCATTTTAAAAATCAAATTTTAAATATTATTTTCTATTTATTACAATTTTTTTATTCACATATACTTGTAATATCATAATAATACTTAAATTTTAATACTAATCTAATCATATTAGTTTTTCTTTCCTAAAGAACTGCATCCTCTCATGTCATTCAACTTATGTAATAACAAAATATACCTTACGAACTTCTCATATTCACAGAAAAGAAAAAATGCTTCATCCTTACCCGGACTATTGGGCTATCCATGAACCTTTAGGAGCTCTAACATTATTTCATTAAATTTGTGACATTTATCATCATCATTTATCATTAAATGCACTTCTTCAACTTTTGTTGGTTTTGTTTTAATACTACATTTAAATTATTGTTTTATGTTTAATCATGGGTGTGATTTTTGTTTTTTAATTTTTGGGTGTAAAGTTAAATTTACTTTCATATATGTTATTAGTAAATTTTAATATATTTATTCGTTACATGACCATTAAAGATTTTTTATAATCGTTCATATTCAGATTTATTATAATTTGTTTAACTCCAAAGTTTCCATAATAAATTGACTTTTCATATTTAAAATTCAAAAAATAACATTATCAGTGTGAAAGATATATTTCGATAATCAAAATATTTTTAGTTAAGTAATTTTCTTTTCAGATGCAATAAAAAAATTCAAGCAACTATCATAAAAGTTAATACAAAAATGTAATACGTTGAATAAAATTACTTATATTAGCATTTTTTATAGTTAATTTTCTTTCAAAATCAAACGTGACCATCTCCAATCAATCAACCATCACAGTGGTTAGAAAAACAAAAATCTAATTTCTATTAAATGGGTATGCAATATCTCTTCAATTTCTTTTAAGGGAAATTGCAATATTTTTTTTTTAAATGTCGTTTGTTTTATAATCAATTTGTTTATATATATGCAAATCTGACTTTCCAATATGGATATATGATTAATCAATTAGAAATTTATTATTATTGTTGTTGGGTAGGATTGGATTTTCCACTGTGATAATGCTAAATTACATATAACCAAATGCCTCAATTTACCAATCAGTAGAATCTAAATTAACCCGATTCTAAACCTTAATACTAACTTGAATTTAATATTTTTACTTTGATTTAATGACATTTAAGCTAAGTGACAAGGCACTAGCTACTATGTAGCCATTGTTTTTTATTATTTTTAGCATATTTTTATTAATTTTATATAAAGTTTAATTATAAATTATAAATATGGTAGTTGATTGATATTGCATTAAGTTTAATTAGAAAGTGGAAAAATTGTATTTTTAAGTTATTGAATTGTATAATCAAGGTATTTTATAGGTTTTCTAAATATTGAATCTATTTTCGTATTCAAAAATTTAAATACATTTTCACTAAAAATCATGTCACAAATATCCTCAAAAAATATATATCTCACACTTTGCATAGGCTTATTTGTTTTTAGTGTGCTATGTACAACAATACGATGCAAATTTGTTTTGTTTGTGTTGTATGAACAATCAAAAACTTAGTGTCAAAATTCTTTTAGAATTTGAAGGTTACGATTAGTAAATTATGGAGATTAGTAAATTATGGAGATATGGAAAAGTTACGATTAGTAAATTAGGGAGATATGGAAATATATTATAACATATTGTAGCTATTTTATATTTTGGTTTTTGTTTTGTTTTTCATATTTTGGTTTTTACTATTTTAGTGTATTTTTAATATTTTATTGTTTAAATTGTACTTTTAAATGTACGAATAAGTTTAATTTTTCAAAAGTCTAAAACACTTAAATTATATATACATAATTTTTTTTTTACAAAAATATACTAAAAATTCAAAACTATATATATATAAAAGAAGCTCATAAGAAGCTCATAGTGATAATGTATCACTATCATATTGGGAAAAGCATTCTTGAGAGCATTGTTATGTGATGTTATTTTTCATGACAATAATAATAGTATTAAATTGTTCTTTTGAATTTAACATTAAATTATTAAAAAAATAATATTGATTCAATTAAAATTAAAAAAATAAAAAATATATTTAATATTGACTCATTAGTATTATATATAGAGACATAAAAATATAAAAAAATATGAATATTATATTAAAATAAATTTAAATAATAATAATAATTCATATGTGTACTTTATATATAATTAATAAATATATCAAACTTAATAAATTTAATTAATATTTAGAGAAATGTGAAATATATATAAAATATAAATAAGAGCATAAATCAAAATCTATTTTAACCTATAAAATTATGATTCAAATAAATAACGAGTATATTTAACTTTATATTTAAATTTAATTAATCAATAAATTAATATTTACCATTATTTTTTTTTTTAACTTTTTTCTCTATAATCAATATCAAAGAAAAATGTCACTTATATATGTGCAAAATTTATATAAATAATCAAATCTTTCCTCAAATTGCATATCTTCTCATATTTTCTATTCAGATATTTTTTTAGATATTTGGAGATTTGATCCATCAAATGGTTCATAAATCTTCAATTAATATTTTCAATAAAATGAATATATATACACATAAACACTTCTTTTTTTTAATTAGATTAAATTCAAGTCAGAACTAGCCCGTTTATAATAAAAAATCTCTCTTATATTATCTTAACTTATAATAATACCTCACTTCAGTCACAAATAAAATATTTCAATATCATTTTTTATATACACATACCGGTAGTCTAACGATGGGGAGGAGTTGCCCGGAAAGTTATGGAAATTCCGGTCATATTTAGAGAAAATTTAGTAAGGATTTTTGTAAATCCAAGTTATAGTTGTTAAGCTTCAGAATTTTAGGTGTCCTAGACATTTTTGATGGTGCTGAATCCATTTCCACCATCAAAAATACCATTCAAGCACTGCCCCTACAAGATCTTTTGAAATTTTTTTGCCCGAATTTCAGCCACTTTTAGCCATCCGAACAATTCCTTCACCTGGTTAGACGACTTCTATACACATATGATAGATATATATATATATATATATATATATATATAAATATTATGATTAAAATATTTCAACTCGTATTATTATTTTTTTGACATTTTAACCCTTTTCATATATGATTTTCAATCAATTTTATATAAAATTATATATATAAAGTCAATAAAACCAAATCCTTCCAGATTTATAATTTTGTTTACAAATTTTCCATGAAAAATTTAGAACTCACAAAATTTGATACATTCAAACACCTACTAAATCTATAAATCTATACTAGGATTTCAATTATAGAAAACCAAGTAATTTAATATTCACGTTAATTATTTTACACGTTTTCTGACATTTCAATGATATAAAACAAAGTAGATGTTCGCGTTGTTTATAATAAATTATTTTACGCGCTGTCTTCCATTTCAATGATATAAAGTCCATTTCAATAATATAACGTAAAGTATATATGAGAAAACAATGTGTGCACCCACCTTTGTGGATGTTTTCCTCTGTTTTAGTGAACCTAAATTATCGGAACGGGAGGCTTTCCGCCTACTAATCACCAAATTCGGCAAGGCTTTTGGTCTCATAATCAACAAAGACCAATCTGAAATGAGTTCGGATAGGGGAAACTAAGGTAATTCATGAGATAGCATCGCTCTTTGTGATAAAATCCAGGGCTTTATCAGGGGGTTTTAAATACTTGGGTTTTTCCCAAAGGGTTTTCGCCAAAGTCAAGTAAGTATGAAAATATGGATGGGATATGGTTTATTAACAAATTTGAAAAAAAAAATGAAGGGGGTCACAAATGGTTCACTCTTGGTGGCAAGGTGAAGGTGATTATGGTTAAGGTGGTTCGGTAAGGAATTTCTGTTTATTGCATGCATTTATTTCATCTTCTTTCGTAGATCATAAACAAAATCAATGCTATCATAGAGAAGTTCCTTTGGTACAACGTCGACAATTACAAGAAACTTCATCTTGTTCGCTTGACTCCCTTACTAGGCCGACAAAGTTGGGCGGATGGGCCTTGAGAGATACTAGGCAGTTTAATCTAGCCATGCTATCCAAAAATATGTGGAGGATCTAATGAACATGATATATCTTCAATAATCTTGCTTGGATGATTGGGTTGCATCTACGGCTCCCTCCAAGCGCAGGGTTTCATACTTCTGGCACAACTTAATGGTGGTGAAATCCTGGCTCTGTGGTAATCTTTGTGTAGAAATTATATGTAGATTTGAAGCTGCTCATGAAATTTACTAAATCACAAGACTCAAATATACTGTACTATTCTTTGGAATTCAATTCACAATCTAGAACACAAATCATAAACATGCAATAAGAAATATCACACATGCACGACGATTTATCTAGGGGAAAATAACAGCTCAAAACTCGTTCCTATTTGTATTAAATTAATCAGAGAATAGAGATGTATTACATATGCTTGCTCAAGCCTGAGCACAACCTGCAAGTGAATAGCCTATCTCTTTGCCTAACTGACTCACTAACTTTAGCCAACACTTAGAAACATTTCAAGCCCTCTAAGCCCCTATCTCCTTTTGCAATTCCTGGGGAATTAGGCCCCTATTATTTAGGTTCTTTTCCCCTTAATTAACTACACAATCCATAATGTTTGATCTCCAATTGCATACACCATCTGTACACATTGTAATAGTCTACGACTTATAGTACATTGTCTTGGAATCTCCACCTCAACTAGGTAACTCGAATTCTTTGCATGCATGAGATAATTTAGGCTGATTGATCAGTTAACTGGATAATCACAGAGTTGGACTAAGGTCACACTACTCAACTAACCACCAACTAGTTCTTTTAACAGTTAGAACTAGTTTAACTTATTACAACTGAAATTAACTCAACGTAGGCCCCTAAAATTTAGGAATCACTACACACAATTGAACTTCATGCCCCTAACTCAAATTAACTGAGCTAACTAATTGACAAGTGCCATGTCACCTCATTTAACTACCTCCAAGTGTTCTATGATGTGGAAATTCAAATTTTCTTAATTTAATCAAGGCAAAAATTAAGTTTAGAATTTCTTGCTACATTTTTTCAACGCTCCCTCTCAACAACAAAGGGATTATCAACTACCTTGATCCTGCCTCTATGGAACTTGAATTTACCCTTTGACAATGCCTTTATCAAAATATCTGCATCATGTTCCTCTGTTGTAATGTAATATAGCAACATTATTTGCCTTTGCACACAATCCCATAGATGATGATATTAGATATTTATATTCTTGGATCAACCGTGAAAGACTGGATTTTCAAAGCGCCTGATGAAAATCTGATTATCACAATAGATCATAGTAGGATCTATCATCTGATCAAACAGTCCCATAAGAATCTTTCCCATCCAGATCGCGTCACATGCTACTTAACTGATAGTTGTGTGTGTATTCTTCTTTTAGTGAGCTGAGTTCCACTGATCTTTGCTTCTGGCTGTACCAGGAAACCGCTACCGACCCAACACTGAAATTCCTCCTAATGCACTCTTCTAGTCTGATGGACTCTCCGCCCAATCGACATCTATGAAGCCACATAACTTCACTTCCTCAGTCTTTATGTACCCTAGTCTAAACTAGGTGGTGCCTCTAAGGTATCTTAGGACATGCTTAGTTGTCTTCAAAAATAATTTAGTTGGCCTAACCATAGCTTGACTAAGCTGGTTGACTGCATAGCACATATTTGGTCGGGTGTTCACAAGATAAATTAGTGAACCCACTGGCTATCGATAAATGGTAGCTTCCACTACTTCACTTGAAGTAGCATCCTCTTTCCTCCAACTGGTTGCGAGAGGTGTCTCCATGCGTTTACTACTCTCCATGTCGAAATTCTTCAGTACCTCATTTGCATGCTTTCCTTGAGAGACAATCAATTCCCCATCTACTTGCCATACTTCCAATCCAAGGAAGTAGTGTGTGAGTTCCATGTCCTTCATTTCAAATTCTCTTGTAAGGTCTTCCTTGCAATATCTGATTAGCTTATCATCATCTGTTAAAATATAAGACAATAATCAACAATTTACTTTCTACCAAGAGGAATAACTCCATTGAGGAATGTTGTTTTTACATCCATCTAGTGGATCTTCCACCCCATTTGTGTAGATAGTGAAAGAATTGATCTAATGGATGAATACCTTGGTACAGGAGCAAAGGTTTCTCATAGTTGATTCCCTCAACTTGAGAGAATCCCTTGGCCACAAATATGGCCTTATACTTCTCTATGCTTTCGTCTGCTACATGCTTTACCTAGAAGAGCCATCTTGAACCCACAATTAATTTATCTGTTGATCTTGGGACCACTTCCCAAACACTGTTATTTACAATGGAATCACATTCCTACACCATTGCATCAACCCATATAGTTTTACCTACTTATTCCTCGAAATAGGATGATGCAGTCTCTACTAGCTCAGTCATTAGGGCCATCTATCCAATGTATTGTTCTAGTGACCTTCTCTGCCTGCACTGTGAAGTGGGTGATTCCACAGTTTCTCTAACATCATGTAATAGCCTCTTAGCTTCTCTCATTCGTTTTCTTCCTTCTCTAGATGGTTTTGCTTGAGTGGCTGTCTCCACTCTCTGTTCCTCAACTTATGATTGCTTCACATTTTCATGAGGTTCCTCATTCAGAACTAAAAGCTCCTCTAATAGTGGAATCTGAAGCTTCCTCTCAAGAGAGCACCACATCGGTTTCTCCTCATCAAACTTTACATCCCTTTGCACAACTGTCATTCTGAGGGATGGTAAGTACACGGAGTAGTTGTGAGGAGTTTTTGTGTAACCCGCAAATACCCTCAACTCAGTTGTTGGCTCAAGATTATTCCTAGAATCTTTGGAGACATGGCAGTAAACATATGCTCCAAAAATACTGAAGTGAGACACATCTAGCTTTCTCCTCGAGAAAGCCTCCTTTAGTATAATCATTCTTAGAATCTGATGAGGACTCTGATTCTGCAAGTATATTTCTATGTTGCATGCCTTTTCCCACAAATGCAGTGGTAGGCCTTAGTCATGCAACATCGCTCTCGCTACTCCCACAAAACTGCGATTCTTTCTCTCAACCACTCCATTCTGTTATAAGTTGTAGGGTGCTATCGAATCTCGCTGAATGCCTTCTTTTGCATATAAATCTTTTAAACTCATTCGAGATGTACTTAGGTCCATTATCGCTCCTGAGAGCCTTCACCTTCTTTCTAGTTTCTTTCTCAACTAGTGCCTATTATCTCTCCTGAGAGCCTTCACCTTCTTTCTAGTTTCTTTCTCAACTAGTGCCTTGAATTCTACAAACTTGGAGAATTTCTCATCCTTCTTCTGCATGAAGAAGATCCAACACTTCTGTGAGAAATCATCTACAAAGATAACATAATATTTATGCTTGGCAGTGGAGGCTGTCGAGAAAGGTCCACAGACATCACAGCAGATTCTTCCAAGGACTGCATGTGCTTTGTTGTTTCGATCATGGAATGTGGATTTTGTGTACTTCCCTAAGGTACACCCTTTGCATGTATCTTATTGCTCAAGTGCTTCTTTGGGGAGGCCTGTGGTTATCTGTTGCATAATCTTCAGGGTGCCATGATGTAAATGGCCAAATCTTTTATGCCAAAGTTCACCGACATTATGGTTCTGCACCTTCCCCGTCTTCGTTCTTAATGCAACACAGTATTCCACATCTAGCTAATACAAGTTCTTCACATTAACCCCAATTTGCTTCACTTGTCCTATGGCTATGTGTCTCAAGAATGCTTTCCCTTTGCTGGAGATCACATCATAACCACAGTCTTCCAACATTGCAACAAAGATCATATTTTTCTTCAGGCCAAAAACAAACATGACATCCTTGACTCTGAGAGGGGTGCTCGACTCCCTAGGAAAGATGAATGTACCAATCTCGGTCACGTTGTACCTTCCATCATCTCCCATCTTGATATGCATCCGAAAATCTTTCTCCTACACATCACTAAAAAAATCTCTATTCCCCGTCATGTGGAAAAAGGCACCACTATCCAAGCACCAAATGCTCCCCATCACTGTGCTTTCCATGCATGCGATAAGGGCGAAGTCAAGCTCAAACTGTTAAGCCAAAGATTCACTTACTGCTCCTCCTAAGGTCTTCTTGCTTGATTTTTTACATGGAAACTTCATGGCATAGTGCTCGAATTCATGACAATGGAAGCATTTCTTTTGGACAAGTCTTTCTTCTTGCCCCCTTGGTTGGATTCTGGTTTGGATTGGGATTTCTTCCCTTTTCCCTCCTTCCCCTTTCCAACCAAATCACAATTTTATTCATCCTCGCCCTTCGATGAAGTCCCATTTCTAGTAATATGCCTTATTTCCTCCTATACCAAATCATACCATAAGTGTTCCAGGTTTGATAGTTTCTCCATCCCATTCACTGAATCTTAGTAGCTATGCCAGCTCTTGGGAAGGCCTAGAAGGGATAGGCTTACCAAATCATCATCTAAAAATATAACACCAACTCCTACAAGTTCATCATGAAATTGTGTGAATCTGCTTAGATACTGTTGAATATAGTCATTCTTCTGCATCTTATTTAAAAGTTTATCCTTGAGCTCCAACTTCTTGTGGTTGTTGCTACTCTGGAATAGATCTATCAAGCCCTGCCACATTGGATAAGGAGTTTCTTCCCATGGAAACTTGTGAGAATGTGATCCCATACTCCCTCCAATATTATTCTCCTTCCCTTGGTTACACACTTCTTGCATTCTACTATTCCTGGACATCAGCTGATCTTGGTTTTGGAATGTCATTCTCAACAAATTCCTTCAATCCATTGTCTTCCAACACTGCCTCCATGCGTTCCTTCCAAGAAACAGAATTTGAGTTGTCCTCAAAGGAATACTTAAGTCTTAGTCCATAGAAAGCCATCCTTTTAGCTCTAAATAATTTCCACTACACTAATCCTATAAGTTCAAAACTTCTGATAAACAACTTCGAAATTTATTCTCTAATGTGAATCCTGCTCTAATACCATGTAAAAATTATGTGTATATTTGAAACTTCTCATGAAATTTACTAAATCATAAGACTCAAATCTACTCTACTGCTCTGCAGAATTCAATTCACAATCTAGAACACAAATCATAAACATGTAATAAGAAATAACACACATACACACATGTTTATCTAGGGGAAAGTAAATGCTCAAAACCCTTTCCTATATGTATTGCATTAATCATAGAATAGAGACATATTACATATGCTTGCTCAATCCCGAGAATAACCTGCAATTGAATAGCTTATCTCTCTTCCTGGCCAATTGACCCCAGACAACACTTAGCCAAATTTCAAGACCTCCAAGCCCGTATTTCCTTGCGCAATTCCTAGGGAAATAGGCCTCTATTATTTAGGTACTTTTGCCTCAATTGACTGCACAATACATAAGGTTTGATCTCCAATTGCATGCACCACCTATACACATTGAAATATTCTACAATTGATAGTACACTACCTTGGAATCTACACCTCAACTGGGTAACTCGAATTGTCTGCATGCATGAGCTAATTTGGGCTAATTGATCAATTAACTGGATGATCACTGAGTTGGAATGAGATCACACTACTCAACTAACCACCAACTAGTTCTTTTAATAGTTAGAACTAGTTTAACTAATTACAACTCAAACTCAACTTAGGCTCCTAAAATTTAGGAATCACTACACACAACTGAACTTCATGCCCCTAATTCAAATTAGAAAAGTTCTATGTCACCTCAGTTAACTACCTCCAATTTTTCTATGATGTGGAAATTAATTTTTTCTCAATTTAACCAATGCAAAAATTAAATTGAGAATTTCTTGCTGCATTTTTTCATCACTTTGTTGGTAGATGGGTCATGGAGAAAATGTACACATAGGTATGTATGTCATCAAAGGATTGATTGGGGATCATATTCTCTCTCCTCATGTCATTCATATTTCTGAATCTGCAAGGTTTTCACACATTAGCCAATATTAATGCTCCTCACCCCTCTTTTCTCTCTCCAACTACTTTGTCGGAGTCTTGGGAATAAGGCCTTCCGAAGGAGTTTGAGTTTAAATGGGAACTATATCGCCAATCGTTATGTGATGCTAGTATTTCTTATCCCACAAACATGACAAGTTAGTGTGGGGTTGGCATATTCTTGCAAGCTGTATTGCTTCCAAAGAAATCAACTCATACATCTCCATGAATAACTAGCCTGGGCTCTATGTTGATTGGACAATGCTTTTGTGGAAATGGGATGCTCACTCAAACTCAAGTGCTTCTCTTGGCTAATCGTACATAACCACATTCTTACCATGGAAAATTTTAGGGGCTAATATTCACAGGTGGGCTAATTTTTCGTGATTTTTTCACAAAAAATATTCATCAATTTCAACTTTGTTATAAAAATGATTCGCCAAAATTTTACAATATAAATTTATTTTACTTTAAAAATTGCCAACACTGTATAGAGACCATATATAAAATCATTATAAATTTGAATAATTTTACAAATATATCGATAAACACTTTGTAATTTACATATCAAGGACTAATAAGATTTGCCAATATTTTTAAACTTCAAGATAGTTTGCCATCCTTAAACGTTTCCTTGATTCTTACTTGGGAAAATCTAATGAAAAAGGATATGGGCCCAAGAATATACCCTCTTTGTGTATTGGCTTCTGAAGACTGCTCCAATGTTTTCTTGAGTTGCAATGTGGTGGTGGATACATCATTCATGATTTCTTGCCTTGTGTTTTTGACCTCCAAGCTGAAAGCTTACAGGGACATCCCTCTGTATGTCTTTTGGGGCATTTGGTGTTCTAGAAACGGTTTCATTTTTTTAGAACAGGGCTTCAGATGCATCGATCACCAAGCAAAATATCGCCAACCACAATATTTTTGCCTATTTTCCACAGGCTGGCCCATGGTGCCCAAATCCCTCGAAGCCCTTTTCTTTATATAAGGATCAGTGGGATCATTTCCCCATTGGTTTTTTTGACAGGGCTTTGACGAATGGGCAATGTAGATGTGGAATTATCATTAATATGTTCCCTTCTCAATCCTTTTTCTTCTTCTAGAATATAGGGTCTGGTACAAACTACAGGGAAGAAGTGGTGGCCTTGTGGGGGCTGCTTCAGTGTGCTGCATGGCTTGCCATAAAAAAGATTTTGTTTTCCAACGATTCCAAGCCGGTTATTGAGTGGTTGTAGGGGAATATCTCTATGGAGGTTCCTGCATTGTATCATTGGGTGGAATATATCAAAACCTTACTCCCTTCCTTTCTTGAGATTTCCTCTCAACAAATTTATCGGGATAAAAATTTGGAGGCTAATGCCCTTTCTAAGCGTGGGATTTCTCAGCATCCTGGGTTGATGCATTTCAAAGGCCTACTTGATGGCTCCATCTATGATTCAGGGTCCTTTGGGCTCTAGTCCTGATCGGTTTTAATTTTCCTCTGTTTCATTTTCTCTTCGATTTGACTCCATATGCGTATTCATTTTGTCTTTTGCTGGTGCATTTTCTTTGACATCTGATCATTCTGGTATGTTTTCTCATGTAACACTTTTTTTTTGAGTTCCTCTTGCAGGGGCTTCTTTGGCCCCGTTGGTTCCTCTTGGGACATTTTGGTCTTTTCTGATACATACTGCAAATTTGAAGGGTGAAGGGTGAATCTACGTTTCTTTTTTTTTGGTTTCAGATTTCGTATGTCACCCAGGATGATAGTTGTGCGATATATGTTTCTCTGTGATATATGTAACTCCCCTTTATTAATATAATGAAGAAAGCCCATTTTTTGTTTTGAAAAAAAAAAAAAACACAACCTGCAAATTGGGTTACGCTTATATTAGAAACATGTCTTGTTAATAATAAAATTTTAAGATCGCGCTAAGAAAGGTATCCTTGATTATTAAAATTTATGAAGTTGTTCTTATTTTACTTATTAAAATTTAAATATAAAAGAACCACATAATATTAAAAAAATTACATAGTAATTTCTAAAAAAAAAATTATGTACTAAATTCTTCTATGGATTCCAATAAATACACTCATATCATTATAGCAATGCCTTTAACCAATTATAAAAATTCCCGTGAGATAAAACCTTTGGTAGTAGCAATGTCTTGGCTACACGCTTAGCAATGTGCTCGGAAGACAAAACCTGGTTCCACCTCTTTATGCAACTGTTTAAATCCCTAATCACAATACTTCTATAATTTGCATCGATTTCACTTCAATCGTCCATAAAGATTTTAATTAAGAGAAAAAACAAAATGCCAAAATTTTGAAAGAGTAACTTCGGCATCCGCTTACCAGTTGAAATTGCTGAATACATTCCTACACAATGGCAATATGACTAGAAATTGCATACTATTACACCCTATTTTACAGGTTGCGAAGATTTAAAAAAATGCAAACCATGTTTGTTCTCTAACCCCAAATTCACAAAATTTGTGGATACAAAGATCTACCTCGTACGCGTAGAGAAGGTCACTAGGTTTGAACTGTGATAACTGACATTTAACAGAAGCTTCATGTAGTTACACATGGTCTTCAGTAACTACTGATCGAATTGACAATTCGCGCAGTTAGACGACATAGACCGTGCCCTTGGTCTTAACTACATTTACTTAATTTTTAAGTTAAAGAGAAAGATCATCATGAAATCTCAAATTTAGAATTTAGCAAGTTGCTTATTCTCAAACCATTGGAAAAACTACCTTGGTATCATTTCTCTCCCTTGGAGGCCATCCGCCCTGATGGTGTTGTCTATGCACTTGTTGAAACCTACATCTCTAATCAATTTTCAAATATTTGATTAGAAATTTAACGAATCGATTTAAAGGAGAAGTCAATTTACTATGAGGAATCGTCAAGAAATTGAGCGATGATTCCGATAAAGGAGAATCTTACCATGAGATATCAAATAGAAATAGAAATTGAGTGAGGAATCTAATAGAAATTTTGTTTTAAAGATGAAGCTAAGAAGGAAGAATTTGGTGGAGGATCAAATCCTATAGGGGTTGAGTGATGGGTTTCTACTTAGTCCATTTAAGAAAACGTGAATATTTTTTTTCAAGATCATTGAAATATATTGATAGGTAAAGAAAATAATATCCCAAGCCCTAATAATAATTTCATTAATTTTAATAGGAAGACATTGCATCCAATTTGAATTTATGAGTGCATGTTTTTTTTTTTTTTTGTAAGCTGGGGTGGGACTCTCCGATTTACATGTCCATTATGTACCTCTCTACGGGGGAAGGGTAGCCCAAGATTTGAACCCAAGACTTCCGGTTCGGTGAGACTTCATTTCCACGGCCCTTGCCGCTTGAGCTACCCCATGTGGACAATTTATGAGTGCATGTTTGAAACAATATGCACTGAGTATTTTCTCATATATATATATATATATATATATAATTTTTATTTTTATTTTTTAATTTTTTTTTCTTCTGGAAATTTGTCTTTTTTCTTATTGTTTTTAGTTCATTAATTTGTAATATCCTCGACACACTAACCTTCCGAGGATAACACTCTTGTTGGACCTTCGTTCCCTTAGGCTAGCAAGAAGGGGAATTTTGGAAGAAGAGGACTTTCGATTTATAATAAAATAAGGAAAAATAAGGGTATTTTAATAAATAATTAAGGAGAATGTGGTATTTTCCCAAGGTATTTTATTTATTTATTTATTTATTATTTATTTTTTTCTAAATAAGGTTAATCTATTGATATAATACAAAAAAGTTACATAGTAGCCTGGTCATAAAGGGTTCCGACCTTAATTAGCACACAACCATGAAAAAATTCTGAGACTGCCCCTACAAAGGGGAAACCAGTCCATTAAACATCCAAAAATTAACCCATAAGTTCCTGAATAAACCAACCTATCAGCTAACAACAAAACCACCAAGAAAAACCACAAATTGTCATGACTGGACTGCCCAGCCAGCAAATTTCCTTGAGGACACATAATCAAGACAGAAAAAGACCAGAACTAAGTGAATTGCCACGTGTCGGGAGTGACACGCGGTGCTAGGTCATCCAGAGTGGGTTCCTCCACGATAGGACACGCCCAGTCATCCGGGTTGTCCGCCTCGTCACGTCCCTCAACCTGACGATCTCCCTCCTTGCTGCCATCTGCATTCTGCGGGCGCGACGTGTTCTCCAGACGGCCGTCCACTGCTCGCGTGTCACTAGGAATGCCTGAAGCATCATGCGAGCTACCAGCAATGGCCTTTCCATGTCTTCTATGCCGACCTCCATTACCATTTAGCTCATCAATGTTGTCTCTGTGCCGGCTTGGACCTGCTCTGTTCGTCTCCTCCAAGGAAGTAGTCATGGGTATTTGTGGCTCAGGCTCTTCAGAAATGCAGATGGAGACAGTGGCGACTATGACTGGGCAATTCATGGAGCTCCAGAACTGGAACTGCATCCTGTGGGGGACATGATGCGGAGGTAGAGGGAAGGTAGCAATGTGCATAGCTGCCTCGTCACTTCTGGAGCAATGGAGGCAGGCTCTGACTCTACCACTTCTGGTGTTCGAATAATGACCAGCAGCACTGAACTGGAAGGGATTTTCAGCTGAGGAGGTAGGGGAAGCCGAATTGTGGCTATGTAAAGCAGAGGAGTGGGAGATACCGCCGCGCGTGCCACCACGACGGCTGTGCATGCGGTGGCAGACCATGGTGGAGGTAGGTGCAGTTGCAGAGTCAAGGGGTGGAAGAAGAGATGACAAAGGAATGTTGAGCAGAATTTACAGGGTGTTGAGGGGAATGGTGGAAGCCAGAGTGCTGCGCAGAAGAGCAAAAATTAGTATGGGAATGGTAGAAGCCATTACCCAAGTCCAGACAGCAAACAAGCCAGCATATGCATCCTGTGCTGGTTTGCTCAGTCGGTGCTTTCGCCTACAGAGGGCAGGCACAATGAAACAGGGGAAGAATGATCAAGTGAATCACCAGAGTCATGGTTATGTAGTTAATGATTTTGCCTCAGCAAGAGCAGGCATTAGATGCCACCTGCGAGGTGCCGTGAGGATTAATCAAGCTGGTCTTGGAATGGTTGCAGGGGGCCAAGTGCCCATCTCGTCTGCCGTCACCCTGTATCATAGCCTTAAATGCCTTAATTACCACCCACATCCGGGGGTTGAGCTTCCTTGTGCACCAGGTTAATGAAAATTTGCAGTTGATTGTGATCATCGATGATGTTGAGAGGGCCGTAATGTAGGATTTGGTCTTGATCGACCCCAATGTTTGCTAGGAGATCAACAATTTTGTTATTGTCCCTTTTGACATGAATAAAAGTTATTGCTCTCTTGTCTTTTATCCATTTCTCTATAGTTTCAAGCCTAGCCAATAATCTCCAGCTGTGGACAACTCGCGAAGCTGTGCTTCCTTGTTGGATTAGAGTGGCCATGTTGAGAAGGATTTGAGTGTCCCCTTCTATAAGTATGGGGTAAAAATTGTGTTGATCAACTAGCTGCATGCCTTGCCACAATCCTTCCAGTTCCACAGAGTTGTTCTTGTCCCATCCTATGGATCCAAAGTACAATAGTAGGGGTTGGCCCTCATGATACCTGAATATGCCTCAGAATCCTGCTTTGCCTGGGTTGCCCTTGGAGGCACCATCAAAATTTAACTTAATCACTCTCTTTGGGGGGTGTATCCAATGTGAGAACTGCTTGGTTGCATTATGGGGTCTGTTGGAGTTCAATTGTGCTTGTGGGAGCTGTATATTCCAGTTAGCCCATATGCTTAGTTCTTGAGGCTGTGTCGGAAAGTCCTCAGTTGTCCATTGATGCAAAGCAAGAGTTTCCTTGATATTCTGACATAGGTTATTCCATATGATTTCTAAGGAGGTTTTTTGATTTTTGAAAATTCGTTTATTTCTTTCCTTCCAGATTGTCCAAAGAAGGAGACCTGGCAAGATGGTCCACAACTTGTTGAGAACTTTGCTGTTATAGGGCTCTAGGGTCCAGTTGCTAATAGTGCTTCTAATATCCCCAAGAAGTCTGCAGGGTCTCTGGCATCTGAAAGTGAGCTTTTCCCAGAGCTGGTTGGCCATGTGGCATGAGTCCATGAGGTGTTGAATGGTTTCTTCATTGTTTTGACAGTTGGGACAATAAGAAGGACCATGAAATCCTCTTTTGATTAAGTTGTCCCATGTGAGAATTCTTTGATGATACAACAACCAGATGAAGATGGAGACTTTGGGCCAGATCCCAGTAGTCCATATATGATTCCAAGTGGGATCAATTGGTTCTTGAGATTGAGACATTATCTGGTAAGCTTATTTGGTGGTGTATGTTCCTTTCAGTGTATAACCCCATCTTAGAACAATGCTACTTGTATTGACTTTGATTTTCCTACTGGTAAGCTCTTTGTGTAGCTCCATGCTATAAGCTTCCGATTCTTGCTGTGTTATTTGCTCCACCTGTTTCCATTGCCTGAATCCATGTATAGTACTTAGAGTCCAGTAATGTGCTACATTGTTCTCCTGGTTAATTTCATTTCCATTATGATTTGTGCCTGGTATGAGTGCTGCAATTTTTGGTCTCTGTTGCCAAGAATCCGTCCAAAAACAGGCTTTCCTCCCGTCCTTTATCTCCCAGAAGCTATGCTGATGGATGATCTCTTTGTGTTGCTTGGTCACGTTCCAAATTAGGGATCCTGTAGGCATGGTAGTTATCCTAATTAGGTCTTGTTGCGGTCAGTTATTTGCATACTTTGCTGTCCATAATTGCACCCATGGCTTCTATGGGTCGGAAACCCATTGCAACCAAATCCGTGTTCCCATCAAAATATTGTTGTGTTATGGATCACGCAGGCCTAGACCCCCCCTGCTTTTTAGGCTTGCAAAATTTTTCCCATTTGACTAAAGCCCATTTTCTGTTTTGTTCTGTAGAACCCCATAAGAAATTGCGTTGCAGATTCCTAATTCTCTTTAGTACCCATTTTGGTGCAGCGAGTACTGAGAACAAATAGAGGGGCATAGATTGTAGGACTGCTTTAATCAAGACTAATATGCTTTCCATGTTGAGAGTTCTATAAGTCCAAGACTGGAGCCAACTTTCCATTTTCTCTAAGAGTAGATGCCAGGAAGCATGCTTTAAGGCGGAGTCTATGAGAGGGGCTCCTAAATACTGAGAAGGAAGCTTGGCTTGAGGGAATCCAATGATTCGAGAAATGATTATTAGGGTGGGAATAGGAGTGTTGAAGAAAAAAAATTGAGTTTTGGTCGTATTTATGGTGGTGCCAGAAGCTTCTGAGAATGTATCTAAAATAGCTCTAAAGGTTCTGGCTTCATTAACAGAAGGATGACCAAAGAGCATATTGTCATCAACAAATTGTTGATGTGTGATAGCAGAGGAGCCATGGACAGAGAGACCTCTAAGGTCATGGGAATGAACAGAATGCTTTATGAGACGGCCTAGACCCTCAGCCATAATGATGAGAAGAAAGGGGGACAAAGGGTCCCCTTGATAAATTCCTCTTGACGGGTGGTACAGTTTAGAGGGGATTCCATTGACAAGAACAGAGCAAAGCAGGGAGGAAACAAGGATCATTATCCATCTTACCTAGGTTGGGCTGAATCCAAAGGCTATTAACATCTTCTTTATGTATGTCTAGCTGAGTTTATCAAAGGCTTTGGAAAGGTCAATTTTCAACAACATACCTGCCTGTTTGTTTTTCTTGAGAGAGTGGATGGTTTCATGAGTGAGAATAATGCCATCTAGAATTTAGCGACCTTCTACATACCCAGATTTCTCTGGGGAGATGAGAAGAGGGAGGAGCGATTTGAGGCGATTGGCTATGACTTTCGAGATAATCTTATAGATGACATTGCAGAGGGCAATAGGCCTGAACTTCTCCGGAGTGCTTGGTTGCGCTACTTTAGGAATAAGGGCGATAAAAGTTGCATTGAGCGAAGGGAGTAACCAATGCATGGCTCTAGATTCTTCTACCACATTCTAGACATCTACTTTGATTAGATCGCAAAAGTGGTGGTAAAAGTTGGACGTGAAGCCGTCAGGTCCCGACGCTTTCCCAGCCTTCAGTTGATTTGAAGCCTCTTCGACCTCCATGATGGTGACTGGTCTTAACAATAATTGATTATGCTCCTCCGTGATGAGTTTAGGAATATGCTTAAGTATCTCATTGGTTGCATGCTGTCTATCTGTGGGCTGCTCTTGATGAATAGTTTTGAAGTGATTTGTGAGCTCTTTCTCTATGTCTTCCTATTTCTCCATTTTGTTTCCCTGTGAGTTTTGAATGTGAGAGATTGTATTGTTCATTCTTCTTTGTATGGTTGTACGATGAAAAAACTTGGTATTTCGTTCCCCTTCTTTTAACCATCTGATTCTTGACTTCTGTCTCCATAGCAGTTCCTCTTGTCTGCCTCTTTCATCTAGTTGTGTTAGTAGTATTTGTTCTTGTCTGGCGTGCTCCTCTATTCTGCCTTCTAGGATGATCTTTTGCTGTAGCTCTGCCATGCTCTGCTCAAGAGCTTTTTTCTCTTGAAGGATGTTGCCAAAAATGGTATAGTTCCAGGTTTTGATTTGTTTTTTGATATGCTTCAATCTTTGTTGGAATTGGTACATGAGAGAGCCCCCGTTGGGAATGAAACTTTCCCACACTGTTTTGACCACAGTATTGAACTCAGGGTGAGTGAGCCAGAAAGCTTCAAACTTGAAAGGTCTTCTGTTTGAGTTTCCTGGATTTTTCCATTGCAGAGAGATGGGCCAATGATCCGATCCAGCTAGGGGAAGGATTGAGGCGCATATATCTCCACCAAGATGGACGAAGTTGTCTGAAATTAGAAATCTATCCAACCTGGATGCTATTTGCTGAGTGTCGGCTCTCTTGTTGTTCCAAGTAAAGATGTCATTGTCAAAAGGTAAGTCTGTTAGTCTATTGTGTTGAATATAGACTTTGAAGTCATTGCTTTCTTTTTCCAGTTTTCTTCTGCCCCCCAATTTTTCCTCCAGTCGTGTGATCATATTGAAGTCTCCACCTGTTAACCAAAGTGGATGAGTTCTTGGAGCATTAATAATTTCCAATGTTTCTAATTACTTAAGTTTTTGTGTACTTTCCTGTGGAAAGTAAACATTGGTTAAATGCCCATGTATGTTGGTGCCGATCAGGTGGAACATTGCATGTATGAAGTGATGTGAAGCATAGAAATTTGTTAAGGAAATATGCTGAGTATTCCATGCTATGGCTAACCCTCCTGAGGCACCTGTTGCATCTACTGTTACTGTTTGACATCCTACCCAGGCTTTGGATAATATGGATTCTAAAGTGTTGGTGCTACATTTTGTTTCTTGCATGAATACAATGTATGGTTTTTCTTTCTGAATCATGTTCTTCAACATTTTGTACTTCCCGGGACCATTAAGTCCTCTTACATTCCATGAGATTAGCTTCATGGTTGACTGGTAGGTAAGGATCGATAATATTTTGTCAACTTGGAGCATCTGCCCGATTCCACGAGCATTTCCCCAATTAAAATCGTACGTTGTAGATCTGTGTTTCTGCCTCTTTTCTTCCCCTCTTTAATGATATGTTTCCCATCCCATCGGCCTCCTTGCTGTATGCCCAGAGTGTTATGCTGATGGATTCGTGTGAGCACTACTTCCAGATTTTCCAGTTGTCTTTCCGGTATTGTGTCAAACTCTTTCCTTTTGCAAGCTTGCTCTAGACTGAAAATGTCTATTTCCCCAAGATCAAAGCTTTCTGGTTCTTCTTCCATTAAGCTTTGCTGATTGCCTCCTTCCTGGTGGGTGAGTGACTGAGAAGGTTCTTCCGCAGTATCATCAATGTCCATAATCTTATCGGACCATAGTGCTTTGTACAGAACAGGGTTGGTGTTGAGTTACAGATGTGAGGCAGGCTTTTCAGAGGAGATGGAATTCGAAGGATGATTGGTTTTAGAGTGGATAGGAGTGGTGGATATATGAGTGGATGGATCTGAGCTTGGCTTTGCTGGCATGGGCATATCTGATTCAGGTTGTTTTAGATTTGTCAGAATATCAAAGCTGTTGCTTGAGGATGGCAAATCAAAAGCTAGCGTAGCACTTTTAGGTGCTAAGGGAGGTTTTTGGTATGCCTTTTCTGGCCGGCTACCTTGGTGAATCCTTCAGGATCATATTTGTTTCTAGTTTCTATGTTTTTAGGCGGCATGTTTAAGGGATAGTCATGAAAGAGGTGATCGTGAGCATGGCATCGCCTGCAACGGAAGGGTACATGTTCATAATCAAGGGGCTGAATCCATTCAAAGTCATTTTGTAGAAGACTTACCGTGTCCAGTAGTGCATGGCCCAGCTTCATGTAGATGCAGATCCGTGCATAAGAAGTATATCTTCGAAGCTTAGTTTCCTCTGCAGCCTTTATGAACTCGCCTAAGCCATTTCCAATGGCTTTTAGTGAATCCTTGTCCCAGTATTCCAGTGGAAGCGAGTACATGCGGATCCATACTGGCGCCCAACTGAAGTCTTCTTTGTCAGGGTTGAATCTTTCGACCCAGTCTCGTAGATAAAGGCCTGCTGCATTGAAGAAGTAGGGTCCTCCATCCAGAACCCGGTTTTTGTCTTCAAGGCAGTTAAAAGTGGTTGTGAAGAAGCCTTTAGGGCCCAGCTGTAGAGTTACATGACTTTTGGGCTTCCATTTTGAGATTATCTAGCCTTGTAGGGCTTTTTCAGTCAGCCAGAAACCTATGAATTTTCCAATTAGGGCATGATCTTTCATATATTGTATTTGCACATTGATTCTATGGCTAAGCAGCTCGATCTTGGGCCTTTCTGTGGCAATGGGTTTGCATGTTGGCGATGAGGCTTTCTTAGGTTTGCCAAATGTTGCTTGTTTGTCCACTGTCTCTTGTTCCAGATCTTCATGTTCATTCTTCTCCTTCTGCTACGTAGGTCATGCCTCAGGCTTCTCTGTTCCGCTCTCAGTTGGGTCTTCCTTATTGTTATTTTTGGGGGGAGACGCTGATGCCTCCCCCAATGGACTATTCATTGTGCTTTGCACTCAGAATTACAGTGCCAGTCCTGACAATGTTTTTGTCTGAGCTTGACAAGCTGCAGGTTCAGACTGTGCGCCGTGGATGGTTTTGATAGGAACCCTAGTTCCTTAGTGCGTCATTGCAAAGCCTCCTCGAGACCTTCCCAAGGTATTTGTTAATGGTATTTGTCGGTAGTATTAATTGATGGTATTATGGTCAATTCTAGAAACATGGAAAGGCCCAACCAAAGGATATAAAGGAAGAAGGAAGAAGGAAGGGAAGGCATGGATTTGAATATTTTATCTTTGCATATCAATTAAAGGCTCAAGTGAGTGCTCAACCAGTGAGGGTTTCAAGTGAGATCCTCTCGCTAGCTTCAGTGGAAGTCAAATTCACCCTAGCTAGCAAGCCATCCTTGGTGGTACCAGTTACCACCCTAGTTTATCAATTTGGTTCGTGAAGGTGGTTAGGATTTGGGTTGTCGTATGGGTTATGTTTGTCCAAGGCTAATATTGAACCCATAACAAATATGGAGGAATTTTATTTCATCACCGAGGGTCAATTTGGCTTCCATGTGCATCATATTGCAAGATATTAAGTGGGTATCAAGCTAAGTAGTCAACCTCTCCTCGATGATTAGTTTCCATTGTTGTAGGGAATTATCTGTAGCCATAAGATCAATCAAGCCCATCACACAATCTTGATGGATGAGTAGGAATTTGGAAGGTTGCTAAAGTCAATAGGCAGAAGCCTAAAGGCGTGGGGCCATCATTCAGGCATCTGAGGGCCGAGAGATTTGTCCAAGACCATGGAAGGCCGTGAGGTCATACTAATAAGTGTTGGGTACACTATAGGTTGTAAGGGTTGTTACAATAATTTCAAGTGCGAGGAAGCCAACATAATGCAGTGGGGTTGGTCGCAAACCTTCCACAAAGACAAAGGGACCACATGACGACTGCCTTGGAATCTCCCATGTCGATAGGCCATGTGATTTAAACAAAGTCTTTCGATAGAAATCACATGAGAGAATTTTTTGGCCAACGCATTTTGAACCAACAAGTGTGGTTCATCAGGTGAGTTTCCACAACCGAGAGCTTTGTAAAGGGTGTTCATTATTCACAAGGGAGTCTGAAGATCATAAGATACAACCAAAACCATGTTAGAACTATGGTCAATGACATTGATATTACCAGTAATATTCTCTGTTCTTGTTGTCATAGATTGCTCAGTTTTATATGCAACAATGGATATGTATTCCAATTATAATAAATAAATAGCTTATGTTTTCCCATTAATAAAATTGGATGATTATTTGCTACAATACATCAAGCATATTTTTTCTAAGATATGAGTTTATCACAATATATTTAAGCCTATATAATATTTGAACGAGGGTGTAAAATTTAGTTTCTTGTAAAAAATCTTAGCTAGAATATCATAGTGGTATGAGAGCCACAACCTTCGCCAGCTGTGGGATGTGATTCCAAGAAAAACCAAAAGAAAAGAAAGGGAAATTTCCATTGGCTCGAGAGGGCGAAGAGCCAGAAGGCAAAGACATAAGACCGAAGCAGATCTACAAAACATTCCTAAAAAACTAGAAGGGAATGATGAAGAACTAATAGGAGATGTTGAAGAGTCAATAGTTAGGGTTACCCTTGATAAGATCGCCACAACCCAAGAGTAAATCATGTAGGTACTCATCAAAATGTCCCATACCCAACTCAAAAAATCTAACTAGCAAAGGAACATTGAAGAAGGCAGTTCACATTTCAGTGGGGGCGGAAATACACATATATACAAATTGTTATGTCCCTGTAATACTAGTGTATTCCCCTTATTGCTATTAGTGTAGCCCCCTATTGTTATTGTTTTTCCCATGTATCCCCCATGTTTTTATTGTTGTTCCCCGTAGAAGCCCACTATTGTTATTGTTGTTCCCCATAGAAGCTCACTATTGTTATTGTTGTGCCCTTACATTATTATTATTATGTATGCTCTGATTATATTGTGGCCCCTTAGATTCCTATATATACCAAGGAGGTCTTATCATTTGAATCATCTAAGAATTATTCATTTATGTAATGTAAAGGAGGCTTCCCCCTCAAAGAGGATAATTTTTAAGTCGTTGATCTATCTTTTCTGTGAGCCATTTGCATAAAAATTGGTATCAGAGCTTTGGATTCTAGGGTTTTGTTGCTGCAAACAACTCATCGTGGAATTTTAACTATAATGTTTTTTTCTACGAAGATTTAGATGCTAATATTTTTACCGTGTGGAGACAAAACACTAATGAATGTCCTATAAAAAATTCAGATCTTGGTTCGCTATATTTTCAGAGATATGGTCTCAAGAATTTAGGGTTTTTGCATGCTTCAAAATTTAGTCTCAAATAGGTGACCTTAGGAAAAAAATCATAACTTTCTCTACGAGCATTGGATTTGAATTTCATAAAATGTGACCAAAAGTGCACAGACTGTAGTATTTTTTATGTTAGACTTTAAGCTTATGTGGTAGTTTTTTTGAGTATCATGATTCAGATTATCCAGTATTATGTTCGTTAGGTCGACATTTCGAACCCCAAAGGGGGTCCATCACGAGGACTAAAATTGATAGAATATGAATGATAGTTTTGAGAGAAGAATGTTCCGACCATAGTATATACCTAGAAAATGATAAAGTTTTATATAGAAGTCAACCCTTACATATATGATTGCAGGTCGCCAGTTCTTCTTTCAATCTTTATCCTTGAGATTTTGAGAAGACAAATATCATTCCATGTATCCCCTCCGTACAGGGAAGTCATGTTAGACTTTAAGCTTTTGTGGTAGTTTTTGGAGTAGCATGATATGGATTATCCACAATATTATGTTCGTTATGTCGCCGTTTTGAACCCCAAAGGGGGTCCATCATCAGGACCAAAATTGATAGAATATGAATGATAGTTTTTGAGAGAAGAATCTTCCAACCAGAGTATGTACTTAGAATTGCAGGTCGACATTTCTTCTTTCAGTCTTTATCCTTGAGATTTTGAGAAGACAGATCTCATTCCATGTATCCCCTCCACAAGACCGAATATTAGATCTTGGAGAGACAAATTTACAAAAATACAATAGTTCAAATATTTAGCTACAAAAAATAAGAAAAAAAGGTGTGTATATTTTTTTTAATTGGCATAGTGAAGCATAGATATCATTGTTTGATTCCAAAATTCCCTGAAACAAAAAAATGGACACACCTAGTAAGCAACCAGAAATCTCTTCTAAGACGCATGAACAAGAAGAAGAAATGCAACATGATATATCAAATTTACGAAACCAAGTGCAACAAATTTTTCTCTTGCAGAAAGTAACAAAAAATGAATTGGAAGCCATGATGAATGTTAATATAGATGGTATAAAAGGGGACATGGTAGTTTTGAATGATGGTTTAAAAGCAGACATGGAAGAAATGATGAATGTCAATATAAAGGGGTTGAAGGAAGGTTTGGTGAAGTTTATAGAAGAAAGGCTTCCCAGTGGTGACAAGGCAATCCATCAAAATCATGATGACGATAAAAGGAATATGAATTATGATTTTAGAGACTCCAATGTTGGGTTTAAGAACCACCATATTCCAAAGATCGATGTGAGAAGTTTGATGGCAAGGATCTAGTAAAATGGATACTATAGATGGAGCAATATTTTGATCTCCATGATGTGCACCACACACAAAAGGTACACATTGCAACTTTATATTTAGGACCGAATTAGTTTGTATGGTATCGACGGCTTTGTTCTCGTAAAGCACTTGTCACTTGGTCAATTTTTATGGAGGAAATGATAACATTTCATTATGTGGATACAAATATCAACACATTGTTTAGCCAATTAATAAATCTCAAACAAAAGGGTTCAATGGCAGAGCACATTGAGGACTTTCAAAAATTGGATATTAGGGTAACTGATATTCTAGAGGAGAATAGGATTATTGTCTTCATAGGGACTTTGAAGGTTAACATCCAACATGAGGTTCGCCTTTGGGAACCTAATTCATTGGAGAATTCATTCAAGGTGGCAAGAAAAGTTGAAAGAAAATTATGGCAACAAGGAATTCTATCACTCACAACTATAAATATGGAAGTGTTGTTTCTCCTAGCCTTCCACAACCTACAAGTTTGATGCCACAACAATTGGAGGAAAAAAGAGTAAAAGGGCTTTGTTACAGTTGTGATAGAAAATACACTAAGGGTCATAAGTGTGCTAAGAAGAAATTATTCTAAATAGATTGTGAAGAGGAGGAAAAAAAGGGACAAGAAACATCAAAAGAGGAGGATATACACCAGGAACCCACCCCTGAGAAAGAAGAAATGAATCCTACCATATATTGCAATGCATTGGTAGGAATTACCACAACTGTAATGATCAATATAAAATGATATACCAAGAAGAAAAAGGTAATAGTGCTGATTGATTAATGTAATACTCATAATTTTATTCATTGTAAGATAGCCAAGGAATTGAATTGCTTCCTATATCTAGCACCAGAGTGTCAAGTGATGGTTGAAAATGGAAGAACTATAAATTTCTTTGGAAAGTGCCATAATATAAAGTTAACAATGGGGAAATATGTATTGAATAATCCAATGCTTTTCATTCCAATGGGTGGTGATGATATTGTACTAGGAGTCCAATGGTTACAATCTTTGGGGACGATAGCTTTTAATTTTAAATACCTTTTCTTGAAATTTTTTTAGGAAGGAAATGAAGTTGAATTGAGGGGTATCACATGGAAAACAAGAAAGATAATAAGATCTAATGGCATGAAAAAAATTCCGAGGGAAGAAAAATGGGGCAAAATTGCACAATTATGCTCACTAGAGGTTCAAACATCAAAATCATCTATTTCTCCAAATCTCCATAAAGTCTTAGACAATCATTCCAAGGTATTTGAGGGTCCCAAAGGCCTCCCACCTATCTGTGATCACGATCATGCTATTCATTTGATTCCAGGAAGTGTTCCTCCAAACATCGACCTTACATATATCCCTATGCACAAAAGAGTGAAATTGAATGCATGGTTGCAAAAATGCTAGAGGCTGGTACAATTCAACCTAGTCAAATTTCTTTCTTGGCTTTAGTAGTACTGGTGCACAAGAAGGATGGATCATGGCGTATGTGTCCGGATTATAGGGAACTAAACAATCTCACTATTAAATATAACTTTCTCATTCCCGTCATTAATGAATTGTTGGATGAATTACATGGAGAAATTTACTTCACCAAGCTAGATCTTTGTTTAGGATATCATCAAATTAGAATGAAGACTGAAGAAATTCTGAAAACAACATTCAAAACTCATGAGGGTCATTATGAACTTTTGTTCATGCCTTTTTGGCCTTACTAATGCACCTTCAAACATTTCAAGGTTTGATGATTTCCATTTTCAAACCCTTCCTTAGAAAATTTGTGTTAGTATTTTTTGATGATATAATAATTTACAACAAGTCCTGGAAGGATCATATTCACCATGTTGATAGGGTACTCAAATTATTGGAGGAGAAACAATTATATGCAAAAACATCTGAGTGTTTCTCTGAAGTAAAAGAGGTGGAATATTTGGGTCATATTGTATCTCATGAGGGTGTTAAGCTAGACCCTAAAAAAATTAAAGCTATTAATGAATGGAAAATCCCCACAACCATAAATCATATTCATGGATTTCTCGGGCTGACAAGGTATTATCGCAAGTTTTTTAAGAATAAAATGAGAATAACAACACCTATAACAACACTACTCAATAAAGATGCATTTTCTTGGACTCTAGAAGCAACTAATGTATTTGGACATCTTAAATGGGAAATGTGCCAAGCACCGGTCTTAGCTATGCTTGACTTCACAAAAACCTTTATTGTGGAATGTGATTCCTTAGGAAATGGAATTGGTGCTGTTTTAATTCAAGAAGGAAGACCCATTTCTTTTGAAAGTTGTCCAATTAGAGGAAAGTATTTACACAAACCTATTTATGAGAAGGAAATGTTGACACTACTACATGCACTAAAGCAATGGAGACCTTATCTAATGGGATGACACTTCAAGGTAAAAACAGATCATGATAGTCTTAAATACTTTTTGGAACAAATATTATCTTCAAAAGAGCTGGAAAAAATGGGTCACAAAGATGTTGGGTTATGACTTTGAAATCATCTACAAAAAAGGGAAGAAAAATGTTGTTGCAGACGCACTCTCAAGAAAGAAGAGTATGTGGAAGCATTGCTTTGTGTCATTTATATTATCCAGCCTAATTGGATAACCTGTAATATTCCACTATTGGGGCTAGTGGTTGTCAATGGTGTATGTATGGATTGAACTTTCACTATCTATATATATAACAGAGCCAGAACGTTTTCATGCATATGTTGTTATTGTAGTTGGACTATTCTGGTTGCTTTAGCAATTATGTTATTTAACTTACGTATTCGTGTATGAACTATTTTGTATATGATTATATGAATATTGTTGGATACGTGTCGTTGGTTTAACCCGTCACTTTGGATTGTGGACTATTTTGCTTTCCATCTTGTGATGTCATTCAACTCATGTGTTCCTTTCAGGCTGCATACTATTATAGGTTTCTAAGGGGCACACTTCCTTTTCCCCTCTTTGTGTTAGAACCTTCATGCATCTCACTTAACTCGCTGCAAGGTCACACACTTGCTTTTGACAAAGATATCACACTTACCTCTACGCATTATTATAGTCAAGGCATTGCTTTACTACCCACTGTTGGGAATCCTAATCCAAATGGTCTGAAGTTTATTTGGGACTTATTTCCGAGGAGATTCCCTAACATGTTGGTAGGTCCATCACCATCAACACAACCTACATCCTTATTTTGCTCCTTAAACTAGAATCCATGCCCTTTTTCAGATTTATTGAGCTTCTTATGCAGTGTTGCATTCTCTTTTTTACCTGTTTCATGAGGCCTTGCTCACTTCTTATCCCATTTCCCTTTATTCCTTGCGTTACCTTTCTAGTCCGGTTTAGTCTCATATCCATGCTTTGATTTCTCATAACAATGCTTTAGGTTTCAGATGGCCTCCTTCAATGATCTAGGATCATTAAACTCAATCTTATCTTTGAATGCTATCGAAAACCCACTGATGAATCTTTAAATTTTTGCCTCCTCCTCCTTGAGGTAAGGAACATATCTCAACAAGTCTAGAAATATGCTAGTGTACTCCTCATCAGTCATAGAGCCCATCTTTAGCTCATAAAACTATTTTTCCTTGTTTTCATAGTACCTTTATGATAGATACTTCTTCCTGAATAGTCTATGAAAATCACTCCAAGTCATCTCCTCTTCATAAATACCTCTGACATTCTTTACATCTTCCCACCAAATATAGTATTTACCTTTAATACTGAATGTATCTATTCTGGCCTTAATGTTCTCTAAGTAATCCTGCAATCTAAAGAACTTATTCATTCCAAGTAAATATGCTTCTACATCTTGTGTTTTCTTCACTTCCCCATCGAATGTAGGTGGATTTTCTTTCTTGAACTCATCTGGAAAATATCCCCTATCACTCCACTTATAAGGATGATAACGATGATGACCACGATACTTGTCAGAACCAAAACTAGAATAGTACATGTGTCCATCAACTCTCCTATTTGGAGTATCCAAGAACCTGCCATCTCTGGTTATGTCATCTAGATCCATGGCTAATCCAAAGTGGTCCCTCTCTCTGTAGTTCTGACAAACTCTGAAGGATTACTGCATTAACCTCTACTTTTTTCTCTTGTTCCTACATGATTTTTTCATGATCTGCTTTACAACTTCTTATCTATGCCTTCAAAATTCTCAATGTGTCTGCTAAGTCAGAAGAATTCCCAACACCACGCTACTCATCTGATCCATAGGGAGATTCTTGGTAACTATAGTCTATCATCTTGGTAGTCATCTTTGTTGTTTCTCTTTTGGCAAGGTTTATCATGTCAGCAAAATCAAAATATAAATAAACCAACGTACCTTAGTGTAGTTTAGGGGAGGATATCTCATCTGCAAGTTTGACTAGATTAGCACAATACATATACAAACATAATCATATCGTTATTTAATCATCATTTCAACCATTATCTAGTCATTAATGCATGACCATACCAACCACATACTATGACCTCATGCATGACAACTACAATGACATCAATGTATGCATAACGATATATAAGCATTGACATGCATAACCGATGAATAACCGGCATACACTCATGATGACCACATACAACAACAACAACATCAACTTCCACATGACGACATCATTACAACCATGACCAACACCATGCATGTGCAACAAGCACGTATAACATAAGAATACATAACACATATATGCAACTGACATGAATGCATGACCAAAACATCACCCATCCAGTCCAAGGGGTGAACCATACTCTGATACCACTCTGTAACACCCTCCTCCCACATATACCTAAGTAACTGGCCGACCACAGTAAACATGTGACGAAGAGTTATTATGATATTATTCAACTCCCTATATATCATTTAATGAAGCAGAATTGATAGAACACAAACAACCTAACCTTCTACACATGCAACAGAACCCCCAGGAGCCATCCAACCCATCCAGGTGACCAGCCCCTGAGACAAATTGACCTTTTGTTGCATTGAAACCTCAGTCGCTCCCTTGACATGGGCATGCATGCGACTGGGACCCTCCAGTTTCTCCAACAACAAGGCATGTGTGTGACTGGGAACTTTTTCCGGTAGTTCTATGTCAACGACTTCGGATTCTGTGCAACTTTTTCAGGGCTAGGAATCGGGCCACTTCGCAAAACTCCATGAAACTTCCAAAAATTAAAAGTAACATTAAAACAATGATACAAACACAAATACTTGAACAAGGACTTGACTAGACCCCTACTAGCCCTTACAAACATTTTGTCAAACATGTCGCAAATATGCATTCTACAGGTTTAAACAACATATTTTAGTATAGGGGTGTTACGAATATAAATTATATAAAATAAAATGAATATAAATAATAAATAATCAAAATAATGATTATCTTAAATAGTTATTAGTTAAGTGAAAACGAATCACTAAAAGACATGCCCAATCATGAAAGGATACCTTCCGAGGTATATAACTAGAGCCTCATTTTAACATTCAATCATCTTGTACATTTATCATAATAATAAAAATATTATTTACAATACCTTTGTGTATTTTTACATTTAAAAGTTATCAATCTATAGTTTTGTCGCTTTAGTGGTATCAGAGCCATGCGAGCCTTTGGGCGTTATCTGCTGCACAATATGCCATTAATTTTACGTCCTAAATACATTGAGCAGTTAAGTGAAATTCAAAAATCGTTTCACTAATTAAAAAAATCATGTGCATATTTACAACATATATAAAGGAAGAATAATTTGACATGAAAGGAATTTATGTTAAAGAATGTTCACACCAAGGAAATGTTGTTGAATATGTTCCTCAAGGTGACATAGATAAGACTATTGAAGAAGATGATGAATCAATAGAAATTATTCATGAGGAATATCTACCTTCTGCGGAACATTAGGGAGATTTGGATAAAAAGGATGAGAATGAAAAGGAGTCATCAAAAATAGAGAATTTTGCAAACAAAAAGGGTGCTAAAAACTTTAAAGTGTTTGGGATTAACTTTGGGTTAAAAAATAACGAGTAGGCATTGAAGGGAGGATTTAATAATATATTAAAGGATGTGGCTCTTTACATTTGGTTCCTTTGAAAGGGACATTTCAAGCACCTTCAAAAATTTCTGCATGGAAATCAAGCAACATTACATCCTTACGAGATAAGAATTTTGGAATGGATCTAGGTCTTCGTACAAAATCTAGTGAACTACTTCATTCTGCTGATGTCTTTTCATTTCCAACCAATGTTGTTATTGGTTCAACTAAGTCTACATAGAACATGGGTTCTGCTTGGAATAGAATAGATTGGACAAAACCTTGGGGTAAAGAAAGCAATGTTGTTGCAGAGGATCCTTCCAAACAAGAAAGTAATACTACTATATCACCACATAAGTTGTTGTCGAGGGTTGTTAGCTCTTCTGAGGAACTTTTAGCTCTGCCAAATCCCGTCTCCTTGCACATTCTCGTTTTTGAATCAATGAGAAAATTTTCACTAGGCCCTAAAACTAAACTTGTCTCCGACACATAAACACCTCAAGTCTCGTCCCCTATTTATGGACCTGTTTCTGCTCCAATACAGAGTATGTGCCGAGTGTGTTTGTTGGAAAAGAGAATTGAAAGGTCGCTTAGCAAACCCAAGTGCCCACAAATAGATCTACTGGGTGATATTACAGAAAATTTAAGCCTGTTCAGGCCATATCTCAGCAATGAGAGACAAGAAGATGTGGAAGAATTTTACATGAATCTTGTCAACGCCTGTGACAAATTTGATCATTATCTATACTATAGATTTAAAGGCCAATTCGTAACACACACCAAGTGCTCTTCCTATGGGTAAAAGTTTGATATCGAAGAGGATTTTATTGACATTAGCATTCCCATACAAAACTATACTTCACTAGAGGAAGCTTTGAACCATGTTGTTCCACCCATTGTTTTACCCTTCCATCATTCACATTCCCATTCACATATCATTTCACGTATATTACACTACTGCACATCCCACCTATATCATACCAACGTTAAGTCACATCACTGGACACCTCTCCTGCCTGCCAGTGTCATGGCCACCTTCCAACTTCCGTCGTCACACATCTACCCCTCTCCATGCGCTGGTGGTGCCATGCCTTGTACCATCGTTTCGCTATCCCGTCTCAGTTGTGCTCCCACTTGCTATCTTTCTCTACTGCCCTGCTATCCATTCTTCTGTCATGCTCCATCCTGATATCCCTATCTCTGTCCCTTGTCCTCGACCAATCCCTGTTGCATAAACCCCATGGCGTCCAAATGTGGCCCAACAATTCATTGTCATCCCGACACCTTCCAACAAGAATTTATGTCCACCAATGTTGCTTACCTCTGCTGACAGAATGTGTCACTCACCGTCGTTGGTGTTACTGTAGGTCAAACGGTCAGCCTCCGCGTCAAATGGTGTGACCAATTCGAACCATTTCATTTACAAATATAAACTATATAATACATATAGTTACGATATAATCAATTACTTAATTTAACTATATAAATTAAATTAAATTAAACTAAAAATAATATATTATTATTTAATTAAAAAAATAGTTATATATATATATATATATATATATATATATATATATTAAAAAAAAACCCATTTCCAAGGGAATATCACTAATGGCTATACACGCTGAGATGATTGACAAATTATACATATCGAGGTGACAATCACAAGGTGAAGAAAATGATCAACATTAAAGCTTTGAGGTCAAAGCTTTTTGAAGAAATTTGAAGAAAAGGGAAATATTACGAATATAAATTATATAAAATAAAATGAATATAAATAATAAATAATCAAAATGATCATCTTAAATAGTCATTAGTTAAGTGAAAATGCATGACTAAAATATAGGCCCAATCATGAAAGGACATCTCCCTAGGTATATAAGCAGGGCCTCATTGTAACATTCAATCATCTTGTACATTTATCATATTAATAAAAATATCATTTACAACACCTTTGTGTATTTTTGCATTTAAAAGTCATCAAGCTATAGTTTTTTTGCTTCAAAGGATTTCATACTAATTTGAGAATCACTACGAAGCATTGATGTTTCATCACAAAAATTGCATTACCATCTATTAAGCCATATATTCATTGTACGTTCAGTGATTAACCAAAACATGATGAGAGTCATACATTTTCATTGTCATAAAACTCATTCATAACCGACATATAACCAACAAAAATATCAAGGATATAACAACCATATAAGCCACATATAAACAAGTATATTTACCAATAAAATGCCAGGGAGAAAGAGAGTTTTCATTGATGATTGCATAAGCTGACCAGGTATGGGACTTCCATGAACCACCTGACCATAGACTAGGCTGAACCAAATCATTCTTCCAACCAATCACCTCCATGCCATATTCCAAGCATGAATGTGGGATCTCATAAAACAAATAAATAAAAACCATCTAGGGCTTCCAGAGTCCAAACCACTTCAACCCTCAACTAGTGATTCCAACTCACGGTTGGACATCAATAATCATCACCAGAGTGGTCTCTAGACACGCTTTCCAAGGCTCCATAGCATTTGTTCCAACCATGGATTCAGGACTAGTAACTCAACCCACAACTATCGTCAGGCTTTCAGAGTGTTTGTCCAACAAGGGCTTCTAGATTGCTTGTTCAACTAGGACTTCCAAGACTAGTAACTCAACCCACCAAGGGCTTTCAGAGAATTTGTCTAACCAAGGCTTTCAGGACTAGTAACTCAACCCAAGATGTTAGAGGACTTCCAGAGCGTTTGTCCAAACAAGGCTTCCAGGAACTAATAACTTAACCCACAACCAAAGGCACAAGAAAATTGACCAGAAAATAAAAATAAAACCCACAACACCGTGGCTATCCAAGAAATGGCAAGGCTAGGAAAAACCATTGTCAATCTAGGCAATCCTCCATGCTAATGACAGATATAACCAAATAACCACATGCATATGCCATGTGTGCCAAAACTAGCAAGGAAATCATACATGAAACTCAGTACGTGCAAGCAAAATCCACTATAGTTGTTGATATTGATGTCCTCTTGCACTTTCTTTCTTTTCCTTTTCCTTTTTGCTCCAAATCCCAATTATGCCACATGTTGAAAATAACAACAAGAAATGTTAAAAATAACATCAAGAAAAATCCTAATTTAATTTTGTCCTTGAATTAAATTGGGAATAAAATTGTAATTCCACATATCATGACAACTTGTAATAGTTAACTAATTTAATTTGACTTAGTTGGATTTGTTAATTTGAGTTGAGGGTCTAACTAGAGTCATGTAGATTGTCTCCTACAATTATGAGCACTATTTGAGTTTATTTTGAGTTGAAATTATTTAATTCAATCTAATTGAGTTAAAGTTAGTTAAACTAGTTGCAATTGGTGGAGGAATTAATGGGAGGTCTAGTAGTGGGGTGCTTCCTGTGGTAGTGGGGTGCTTCCTGTGGCAGTGGGGCATTGCATGTAGTAGTGGGGTGCTACCTACAGTAGTGAGGTGCTTCCTGAAGTATAGTGGGGTGTTCACTGAAGTGCATTGTTGTTCTGCTTGTAGTATAATGGGGTGCTGCTTGAAGTGTAGTGTGGTGCTGCCTACAATCAAGTGTGGTGCTACCTGCAGTGATCAACTAGTAAATTGAAGATTCACTCATAATTAACTCGTGCATGTCAAATAAGAGAAATACCCAGTTGAGATTGGAGTGTAGGGATAGTGTACTATCAATTGTAAAATCATCTAAATTAAATTGATGGTGCATGTTGTCAGATAAAGGCATATGAGGATTGCACAATTCATAATTGAGGTATTTCCCCATTAAATAAGGGCTAATTCCTTGAATAACAACACAAGGAATTAGGAGCTTGGAGGATTGGAAATTTGGCTAAGTATTGGCCAAAGGGAGTCAGTCAGGCAGAAGATAGAAAATACTTGTGTCGTTTGAGCTCAAGGTTGAGCAGATCATATTGTATTCATCCATATTATTTGACTAATTAAATATACACATAGCAGGGGTTTTTAGTTGTGGCTTTCCCAGGGAAATAATTGTGTTATGTGTGATTAAATTATTTTTCTTATATGCTTTGTGATTTCATCGATCTTTTATTGTTTCTACTAATGAGTAGAGTAGATTCAATTCAATTGTTCTAGAATATTACAATTTGCAGTTTGAATCTACAACGAATTTATACATGGTAACAGAGATGAAATCACTATAGAATAGGAGAATACAAGTTTGTCTTTTGCAGGAGAAATCAAATTTATATTATCATACTTCAGAGCCAGCAAGATGTCGTTTTATGGATTTAGACTCGACTATGGCCTTGAGGGTAGTTCAAACTATATTGCTTAGAAGGAAAGGCTGGAGGTAATGTTGGAAGAAAACGAGCTTAATGAATTCATTGACAAAGATATTCCTAAGCCTCGATGCTCAAGATCTGGTAGAGTGGAGAAAGTGGGTGGCAAAGGCAAGAAGGATTATCCTAGAAAGAGTTTGAGATCATATTGTCTCAAACCTGCACAGTAATGAGACTCCATTTGCAATGTGGAAGGCCTTGAAAGACCTATTTCAAAACTACAGTGACCATAGGAAGCTGGCACTGAAGGACAAGCTTAGAAAAATTAAGATGGAGAAGGGCGACACAATACCAAAGTACTTGACCAAGTTCACCCAATGTCGGGATGAGCTTAGAAGTGTCGGTGTTACATTCGTTGAAGATGATATGGTGAGCCTGACACTTCTTGGCCTTCACAAGAGCTGGCATAGTTACTAGTACTCAGTTAATGGGAGAGAGAAGCTACTAGAGTGGGAGAGTTTGTGGTCCGACTTTGTGCAAGAAGAGGTTTGGTGGAACACCAAAGATGGGACCTAATCTAAAGAAGTGGAGGAGGACTTTTCATTAATCAGTAAAGAAAAGAAAACTAAGGGAAAGCAGTCCCAAGGCGAGGAGGGCAGTGAGAAGGACTTGTCAAACATCAAGTGTTTTCACTGTCACGAGTTCGGGCACTATGCCAAAAAATGCACCCAAAAGAAAGCAAGCAAGAAGGAGCCTGCAGTAGCAACAGTAGGTGAATCTTTTTCTTCCCAATCGAACTTGATTTCACTCTCATTGCAGACATGGAAAGCACTATAATGGGAAGTATGTAGTATCTCAACAGTGGTGCTTTGTTGCATATTATGGGGAATAGAGATCTCTTCATTTACTTGGAGGAGAAAGACCTTAAGAAGAACATAGAGTTTGGAGATGATGGGAGGTATAGCGTGACCAATATTGGTACTGTTACTTTTCAAAGGGAGTCTAGCTCCCCTCTTAGACTCACATATGTGATGTATGTTCTAGGACTGAAGAAGAATCTTGTTTTCGTTATGGTATTCAAAGACTGTGGCTACGATGTGATATTTAGCAAAGGAAAGGTTTTCCTTATACACATCACCACAGGACATGTGTAACAGATTGATGTGTGAGTCAATAACTTGTATGCACTTGAGGTATGAGATGCATGCAAAGCCTTGGGAAGCGAGGAAAATATTAGATACTTGGTGGTTGAGAGGAAGCATGAAGTACCTCTCAACATGCAGCCTTAGGAGCAACCTCAACAAGTTGTGGAGCAACCACAATTGGCAAAGCAAAGAGGAGACCGAATGGAGACATTCACTCAAGCAAAGACCTCAAGTAGGGGGGAAATTTCAAGCCAAGTCGGCAGAGGGAGCACATGTAGCCATACCTCTAGGTGTGAGGTGTGGTGATATGAAACCTTAGTCCAAGAGTTTCAGAAATTGGGCAGGATCCATTGAGGTTTTTTTTTTAATCTCATGGATCATTACGTTGCTACGAGGGCCCAAAATATTCAGTAGTAGGAGGATCAATGCCAGTTAGATACTTAGGAGTGTAGAGCAGTGTTGACAGTAAAGAAGGAGGCTCAGTAGCAAAGTTAGCAGCAACACAATTTTCCCAGTAGAGAGTTGCAGACACAATTGATTCAATTTATTTTGTTTGGATTCTTTTTAGTTGCAGATGTTGCAGTAGCAACAACAACAGTGACAAGAGTTGCATGTAGAACATTCCAAAGGTACCTGATTGGGATAAAGTTGAATTCCTTTCTTGTTGAGAGGGAGTGTTGAAAATAGCAACAAGAAATGTTAAAAATAGCATTAAGAAAAATCGTAGGATTTAATTTTGTCCTTTAATTAAGTTGGGAATAAAATTGTAATTCCACATTCATGAACACTTGTAATAGTTAACTAAGTTAATTTGAATTAGTTGGCTCGGTTAATTCAAGTTGAGGATCTAACTAGAATCATGTAGAGTGTCTCCTAAAATTAGGAGCACTAGCTGAGTTTATTTTGAGTCGTAATTATTTAATTTAGTATAACTGAGTTAAAGTCAGTTAAGCTAGTTTGAACTAATGGAGGAATTAGTGGGAGGTCTAGTAGTGGGGTGTTTCCTGTGGTAGTGGGGTGCTTCCTGTAGTAGTGGGGTGCTTCCTAAAGTATAATGGGGTGTTGCCTGAAGTGCGGTGTGGTGCTGCCTATAGGACAGTGAGGTGCCACTTGAACAACAGTGTGGTGCTGCCTATAGTACAATGAAGTGCTTCTTGAAGTGTAGTGTGGTGTTGTCTACAATCAAGTGTGGTGTTGCGTGTACTAATCAACCAATAAATTGAAGATTCACTTGTAATTAACTCATGCATGTCAGATCAGAGAAAGACCTAGTTGATATTGGAGTTTAGGGACATTATACTATCAGTTGTAAAGTCATCTAAATTAAACCGATGGTGCATGCAGTTAGAGAAAGGCCTATGAGGATTACGCAATTCATAATTGAGGTATTTCTCCATTAAACAGGGGTTAATTCCTTGAGGAACAATGCAAGGATTTAGGAGGTTGGAGGCTTGGAAATTTGACTAAGTATTGGCCAAAGGAAATCAGTTAGGCAAAGGATAGAAAATACTTATGCAGGCTGAGCTCAAGGTTAAGCAGAGCATACTATATTCATCGAGATTCTTTGGTTAATGCAATATACAGATAGCAGGGGTTTTTACAGAGGCTTTCCCTAGGAAATCATTGTGTTATGTGTGATTAAATTCTTTCTCTTGTATGCTTTGTGATTTCATTAATCGTTTATCGTTTCCGCTGATGAGTAGAGTAGATTCAAGTCATTTTTTTTAGCATATTACAATTTGTAGTTTGAATCTACAAGGAATTTCTACACTAGACTCCTCCAAGAGTGCTCCAAGAAATGCCAATAAATGCCAATAAATGTCATTTTGCCTTTCCAAAGGCTTAGCCATTGCCTTTCCCTATTTTCATAGCAATTGATTAATCAAAAGTGATCCTCATCACTATGTTTTTGCCCAACATTAAGCTTGGAATACGTGTTCCATGACTAGGGCTATTAGACATAAGACATATTGTTACCCCGTTTTGTAACCTTTAAGATTTTGACAAATCATCCTATGACTTGACCAACAACCTCTAGAATTTACACAATCCAAAAGTCAACCGGAAGAGAGTACAATTGCACTCAAACTCGTTGGCAAAAACATTTCTTTATCCAAATTGAAATAAACTTCCCACTAATCTCATAATTTATAAATATATAGATTAAATTGATTTAATTTACAAACATCTTATACTTCTCAACCCACCAACATATAAATTAAATTTATATTATTAAATTTTTCATTATTCTTAATAAAATAATTATCTTTTTTCAAAAAGAATTGCATGTAGCCTATTCAATCTTTTATATGCTCTAAAATTAATGAAGCACTAAACGATTTAATAAAATATATTACCAAAATCATATTTAAAAATCATAATCATTAAAGCAAATCCTCTAAAATTTTATAAACTTTTATGCCCATTCTTCTTAAAAAGAATGAACCTCCCGGGTTAACCGTCGTTGCAAGTTGTTCTGCATAGAAATGATCTGCCTGTTATTTTAGTAAGTGCAAGTTGCTCATCCAACCTTTTTGTGTATAAAATAATGCGAACATAGGGAAAATGTGTGTTTTTTTAATCGGTGATTTTTAATGTAATTAAATCAATATATCTTTAAGATAGTGAAATTTTTCATTAATAATTTTGTTACAGAAAATAAAAACCTTGAACATTTAACTCGTAAAATAAGAATGGAATAAGCTATGATGTCTAACACCCCTACAACCCCTTTCCTCTCCTTCCGTTCCAAGTCCACTACGCCTTCGTCCTCATTTCCTTGCTTTGTCACCTTCCTTCCCTTTCATTTCAATGTGGGATTCACTAATACCGGATTCATTAATATGATCGCAGATTTCGAGAGACTGCGTGTGGAGCCGGAGCGTATTGAAGCTGACATCTCCACCTGCTTTGCTTCCCTCCCCTTTCCTCATGTGTGGGGTTAACTAACATGAGACTAGAGGAGGCGGAGTGTATTAAAGCTCGAATCTCTGCCTCCTTCCTTTTCCGTTCCTGGAGACTGGGATTGACTAATATGACATTTCCCTCATGTGTGAATTGGGCTAATATGAAATTTTTCTCCGCCACATACACCTCTTTCATCGGATGAATAGATAAGGTCATCATGATGACAATGCCAACCACATGACAACTTTTGTATGGTAGATATCACACTTCCAAATCTTAATTTAAAAAGATTAAGCCTTGTAGAGTCCGCTTAAAGTCCGCTGCCAATCACAAGTGGGCCAATTATATTATTAGTGTAAACGTCCGAGAAAATACCGAAACAATCGCAAGCAAACGAAGTGTCCAAAATTCCTCGGCTTCATCATACCATCAAAACCGACGAATGGAAATCCTGGAGCTAATTCGAGGCCCAACAAAATGGCCAGCGAGCGCCAGAACTTCGAGCTTTCGGGGCCTCGCCATCTCGGTAACATCGACTGGTAAGAACGTTCATACGAACTATTGCAATCTCCGAGAATTTCTGTTCACTGATTGATATGTTGAAGGATTCTCATAATAAATCTGACTGCGATTCTCTGTATTGTCCAAATACAGGCAGGATTCGAATCACAGGCGCTGTGTAGCTGCCAGTCTGGTGCAGGCGTGTGCATCCAGGAACGCGACCGGCAAGCTCGCAGGCTCGGCCGGGACGCCCTAGCAGAGAAATGGTGGAGGTTTTTCAACTTCAAGCTCCTTCACCCGCTGATCGACGTAGCCGACGGCGGCTCTATCTTCGGTGCCGTGTACAAGTGGAGCAGAACGGCAGCAGGCTCACCGTTCCGCCCACTCGGCGCGCCCAGGATCGTGGTAGCATTTAGAGGAACAATTACCAAATCGAACACCTTCGCCGGCGACCTAAAGCTTGATCTGCAGATCGTTAAACACGGACTCCACACGACTACCCGGTTCAAGGCGGCGTTTGACGCGGTGAAGAAGTGCGTGTGCGAGAGCGGGCGGGAGAACGTGTGGATCGCTGGACATTCCCTTGGGGCGGCTATGGCAATGCTTGCAGGGAGACGGATGGCTGAAGAGGGACTGTTCCTGGAGGCTCATCTCTTCAACCCGCCTTTCTTCTCGGCTCCCGTGGACAGAATCAGGAGCAATAAGGTCAAGCGCGGCCTGCACATCACCAGAAGCCTGGTGGCGGCCGGGCTCGCCGTGGCTCTCAAGGATAAACACAGCCGCATGGAATCACACAACGCATTCTTCGCCCTGCGCGAGTGGGTTCCGTGCCTCTATGTTAATCCCAGGGACGATATCTGCTCGGCTTATGTTGCCTATTTCACCAACCAGCAGACGATGCGGGAAATCGGGGCCGGCAGAATTGCGAGCCTCGCAGTGCGGCATTCCATCGGCGAATTAGTTCTGTCCGCCGTTGGGGTCGAGTCGAAGGCGCTGCATCGCATTCCCTCCGCGAGGCTTACGGTTACATTGGTACCAGCGCCGGATTTCAAGAGGGCGCACGGTCTTCATCAGTGGTGGGCGTCGGATCTCAGAATCCAGTGCACCGAATGCAGGATTAGCGAAGGACCGGAACACTCGAAATAAAACGCCGAGGTCAAAGCAAATGCCGTCAAGCTTGTAGCCGGCCTGGTTTTTCACGGGTAAATTGTAATATAATATGATCTCAATATCAGTATTGTAGTGGGAACAAATGTGCAAGGGAATTGGTCCGATAGTATCGAGTTTATGTGGAATAGATATATGCTGAAAAACACAGAGAGATGTGCAATGAGGGTAGTTACCCAATGAAATAGGGGGTCGCATCTTCTAATAACCTTCTCTTCGCGGGATTGGAGTAGCATAGGAATATCATTATTGTGATGATAGAGATGATGTTAATTGGGTTAATATGAGATGGTTGAGAGGGATCATTGTGATCCCTCATTAAAGTTCAATTTTAACCATTAATGTTTTTGAGTTATATTTATGAAAAATTAATCAATTTTATTTTGGACGTGTGTTTGTATAAGAGGTTATTATTATGTTTGCAATAATAAGTATTATGCATTTGGTTTTAGACTATTTATTTATTATATTATTTTGATTAAATAAATTAAATAATTTTCCATTTTAAAAATAAAATTGTAAATATTATTTTTTATTTATTACAATTTTTTTATTCGCATATACTTGTAATATCATAATAATACTTAAACTTAATACTAATCTAATCATATCAGTTTTCTTTCCTAAAGATCTGCATCCTCTCATGTCATTCAACTTATGTAATAACAAAATATACCTTACGAACTTCTCATATTCACAGAAAAGAAAAAATGCTTCATGCTTACCGGGCTATTGGGTATCCATGAACCTTTAGGAACTCTGACATTATTTCATTAAATTCGTGACATTTATAATCATCATCATTTATCATTAAATGCGCTTGTTCAACTTTTGTTTGTTTTGTTTTAATATTATATTTAAATTATTGTTTTATATTTATCATGGGTGTGATTTTGTTTTTTAATTTTTGGGTGTAAAGTTAAATCTACTTACCTATATGTTATTAGGAAATTTTAATATATTTATTCGTTACATGACCATTAAAGATTTTTTATAATCGTTAATATTCAAATTTATTATAATTTGTTTAACTTTAAAGTTTCCATAATAAATTGATTTTTTATATTTAAAATTCAAAAAATAACATTATCAATCTGAAAGATATATTTTGATAATCAAATTATTTTTAGTTAAGTAATTTTCTTTTCAAATGTAGTAAAAAATTTCAAGCAACTATCATAAAAGTTAATAGAAAAATTTAATACATTGAATAAAATTACTTATATTAGCATTTTTTATAGCTAATTTTCTTTCAAAATCAAACGTGACCATCTCCAATCAATCAACCATCACAGTGGTTAGAAAAAAAGAAATCTCAGTGGTTAGAAAAAAAGAAATCTAATTTCTATTAAATAGGTGTGCAATATCTCTTCAAGTATTTTTTAGGGAAATTGCAATATCTTTTTAAAAAAAATGTCATTTGTTTTATAATCAATTTGTTTATATATATGCAAATCTGACTTTCCAACATGGATATATGATCAATCAATCAGAAATTTATTATTATTGTTGTTGGGTAGGATTAGATTTTCCACTATGAGAACGCTGAATTATATATAACCAAATGCCTCAATTTACCAATCAGTAGAATCTAAATTAACCCGATTCTTTTTTTTTCCAAAGGAAAAAACGAAACTTTTTATTAAGACAATAAAAAGTTTACATTGCACATGCTGACGCATCTCTGTTCATCCTGTGTGACTACTTTGTCTGTTTTACAAAAATTTTGCTGCCTTTTGCTTGAGATCAGTTTCCCTTTATATGCAAACTGTCCCTGCTTCAACTTCTTTTCTTGTTTTGACCGGAACTAAGGTTCCTTTTGACTACAAAAAGCTTGAAAAAAACTAAATACTGTCCAAAGACTGTTGTCCCAAACAAAAACCGGGTCTCCTCAACAGAGAGGAAAACAACCCGTTACATAAGCATAATAGTTATATATAATTGTCCTTTTGCCGTAGCTTAAAGAGTCTGATTTTTTGCATATGAGAGAAAAAAGTTTTAGATTTTTATATGAAAAAGAAAGACAAAAAAGAGCTGCCTGAAATTCAGAAAAAAAGATCATGAGGAGGCTGATCGGTCCTTCTGATTTGTCCTTGGTTATCCTCTAGTATTTTCCAGCTGCCCAAAACCTGCTGTAGACCGTCTTTAGAAAGCTTGTCCGCTGTATCATTTCTTTCCCTGTAAATGTGACATAGAGAGAAGCTGTTAAAATATGATTTTAATATCTGAATTTCCTCCAGGATTTGTTTTAAGACTTGATTACTGCATGTGCTTTGACCGTTTACCCATCTGATCACATTTTGGGAATCTCCGAAGATCTGAATTGTGAGAGAGTGCCTTTGAATAAGCCAGCATAGAAGGAGTTTCAGGGCGAGCAATTCTGCATAGTTGTTTGAACCGGTTCCTAAGCCTACAGAAGCTTGGAGAATGTGAGATGAGTTTTCGTATATGACTAAGCCTGCTCCAGCATTATTGTTCTGAGAAGCTCCATCGAAGAAAGCCCAAGGGATTCCTTCTGTTATGTGAACTTCTAGAACGCTTCTTTGGGGATGGGTTTCCTTAGGTTCTGGGATACTGGAATAGATTGAAATGCTTTGGATTGCTGTAATGGACACTGGGGTTTCTTTATCCTGGAAGATGCTTCTGTTCCTAGCTATCCATACCCCCCAGCTAATGATTAAAGGAAGATTGCGCATGTTCCCATTTGGATATGAATGCCACCACTTCTTCCATGCTTCTTGTATATTTTCACCTTCCCATTCTAGCTTTTTGTTCAGGATGTTTCCTGCCTCTCCCCAAATCTTAAGAGTTTCTGGGCACTTTAGGAAGAGGTGATTTATGGATTCAGCTTCCTGTTTGCATAAAGTGCATCTCCCTGGCCCGTACATAAATCTGGACTGCAGAATGTCCCAAGTTGGGATTTTACTTTTTAGAATACACCAGAAAAGGATTTTTGACTTTGGAGGGCTTTTTAGTTTCCATAGCTGTTTCGACCACCATTCCGGATCTCCCCATCCTTTCCTGGACATGAGGAATTTGTAGCCATTCTTTGGTGCATATTCCCCTGAGTCTGCATGCGCCCATATTAACTCATCCTGCCTGTCTTTCAGCCTTACATTGGATCTGGAAAGTTCCTGTATGAAAGTTCTCCATTCGTTCCACCATCCATGCTCTAGCTCTAAATCTTCTTCACTCTTCCATGCTTGTCCCCAAATGGTTGAAGACCCCGGCTTTTCCACTTGACTTAAAAAGAGAATGCCTTTTTCTTCTAGATGCTGAACTAGGCCGGGAGGGAGGACATAGTTTTCGTTGCATCCTACCCAAGGGTCCTTCCCTATCTTTACCTTTTCTCCATTCCCAACCTTCCATGCAAGACCTTGCTCTATTACCTTGAAAGACTCCACTGTTGCTTTCCATATTACAGAGACGTTCTTTTGGGTCTTGACTGGATTCCTGATCCACTCTTCCAATGGTGATGGGTCGATATATTTTCTTTTTACCATTTTTGTCCAGAGATTTTCCATCTTAATAAGTCTCCACCCTGATTTGGCTGCCAGAGAGAGTCCGAAATCGGGGAGGCTTTTTATCCCCCAACCGCCCCAATCTTTTGGCCTCGCCACTTTCTCCCAAGCGACCCAAGGAAGAACCGAGTTTTCTTTTGATCCTGCCCATAAAAACCTGCTGCAGATTCTCCTTATTTTCTCCAATACTCCTTTTGGCACCCATGTTAAAGCTGCCCAGAAAACTGGTATGGCTAGTAACACAGATTTTATTAGTGTCAATCTCCCTGCTCTGGATAGCCATTTAAAGCTCCAGTGGTTGATTTTTGCTTCAATCTTTGCAATTAACCAAGACCAGTCCTCTTTCCTGTATGCATTCGGCTTCAGCCAAAATCCTAAATATTTAAACGGGGAATCCATGTTGCACATTCCGAAAGGGAAAAGAGAGTTGAGCTGAGCTTTTTCTTGTCTGTTTAGGCCTTCCTCTATAATCTGAGATTTCCTGGGATTAATCTGCATTCCAGTAGCTTTCAGAAAAAGGTCAAAGATGTTTTTTAATTCCTTAAGTTCATTTGAGGCACCATTTGTAAAAACCAAAATGTCGTCTACAAAGAGAAGGTGAGATATGAACAAATTTACTGCTGCCTCAATACCTTTTACCTTACCTTCCCTTTTAGATTTTTGAATCAGCTGGCTTAATCCTTCAGCAACTAAGAGAAATAACAAAGGGGACAGAGGGCATCCTTGCCTCAACCCTCTCTGTCCTTTAAAAAAGGGAGTGGCTGCGCCGTTTATGAGGATTGCATAGCTGACATCTGTGATACACCCCATGATCCATCTAATAAAGTCCACTTTGAATCCTAGGTGCATTAAAAGCAGCCGAATATATGTCCAGTTTATCCTGTCGTATGCTTTTGATAAGTCTATTTTGATTACTGCACCCTTCTTATTTTTCATCTTAACACTGTGTAGGACCTCCTGTGCCACCCCAATTGCTTCATGTATTTGCCTTCCATTCAAGAACCCAAATTGTTCAGGAGAGATATGCCTTGATAGGATTGGTTTGATTCTGAGTGCTATCACTTTTGCAATTATTTTATAGATACTGTTGCATAAGGAGATAGGTCTGAAGTCCTCAAAGGATTCTGGGGCTTCTTTTTTTGGAATGAGTGCTATGAAGGTTGCATTGAAAGGACTGTAGATTTCTCCCTTCTTCCTTGACTCCTCTACGACTTCTGTGATTTCTTCTCCTATCTGCTCAAAAAAATGTAGAAAGATCTCTACTGTCCAACCATCCGGACCGGGGCTCTTCTCTTTTGCCATAGATTTGATAACACTTTCCACCTCCTCCTTCGTAACAGGGTCCATTAAATTGTCCGCTTCTTCCTCCTCCACGTATCTATGGAAGCACTGCGCTGTTTGGATGACTTCCGCAATGGTGATCTCACCATTGTCTTTAAATAAGGATTGGAAGTGGTTCACCCCAAGAGCTGATAGGGCTTCAAAAGTTTTAGCCTCCCCACCTTCTTCATTTTTTAAGTTCCAGATGGTATTTGCACTCTTCCTCCCTTTTGCATAGTTATGGAAAAAACTTGTGTTATCATCCCCTGCTTTGAGCCAGATTGCTCTACTCTTGAGTCTCCATTCCTCCTCCTTTGCCAGCAAGATTTGATTCTTGTGTTTCTCCAGTGCTAGAATTTTCTCTTTAGATTCCTGAGTCTCATAGCCATCCGCCTCTATGCTTTCAAGCTTTTGGAGTTCCTCGTTTATCCTAGAAATTTCCTCAGTGTGCTTTGCTTTCCTGTCCTTTGCCCATAGAATTGTTGCCTTCTTCAGTCTTTTAAGATTTTCCATGAATAAGAATCCTTTGTTCTCTTGTGAGCCTCTGTCAGGATGAAGCCAAGTTTCTTTGAATAGTTTGTTAAAAGATTCTTCTTGTAGCCAGGAAGCATTGAATTTGAAAGGGGCAGGTGGTTTTGGGGGAACTTTGGAGAGCTCGAGGTAGATAGGGAAGTGATCCGAAGGGCCCCCTTCTTCAACCCATTGCCTGAATAAAGGAATCATGGCAGATAAGTCCTCATTGAGTAAGAAGCGGTCTAGTCTCTTCGCCACCCTTGCTTCTCCTACTCTTCTATTCCTCCAGGTCGGCTTTAGCTTGATGAGGTTGGCTTCTATCAGATTATTTGAGACTAATAGATTCTGGAAAAAATCTGTTTGCGGATCCTCTCTTGCAGCTGGACCCCAAGCTTCCGCTCTTCCTAAGGAGAAATTTAGATCACCACCCAACACCAAATAGTTATTCTTCAAAAGCGAGTTCTCCATCAACCCATTCCAGAATGGTATCCTTCCCTGGCAAGGACCATATATGTTTAGGATAGTTAGAGGAAAATCAAATTCAGTAGTCTGACATTCTAGTCCCATCACCTGCTTTATTCCCCATTGGTTCCTAAGCTTAATTCTCCCATCTCTGTATCCAACAGCCAATCCTCCTGAGTGACCATCTGAGTCCAAGGCTGAGAATTTCCACCCTGGAAGAAGAGCGTTGAGCATTGTTTCGATTTCCTCCCCTTTCCCCAGAGTCTCCTGAAGAAGGAGGACATCCGCCTTGGAGTTCATAACTATCTCCCTAAGAGCCAGTTTTTTAGGTTTACTGGCTAAACCCCTACAATTCCAAGAGGTTATGATCATTTAAGGGCAGGGACGGGGCTTTGCACTGCTCTAAGTGCCCCTGTGATAGATTGTTGCTTCCCGTCTACCACATCGAATTTTGCCTTGACTTGGGCCATAGACAGATTGGATTTCCTACCCCTTTTCTTCCTGGACTGACTCTGAGGGTTGGAAGGTTCGATGCCCCCCATTGTTGACATAGGGACAGGTTTAGAGTCCAGAGAGCGGAGGTTATAGGGGCATATAGGTTGCTGGGCCTGAGAGGAGGGTTCAGGGCGACCCCCGTCACAATTCAGATCTAGGGAGGGGATAGCGGCTGATATGATATCAATACAATTTTCCAAATTACCTTCATCCAAATTTACATTATTAACATTTTTTCCAGAAAGGGAGATTTTAGTGAGAGAATCATGGGCCGGACATTCATCCGAGCATTTATCTTTATTTTCAGTATTAAAAAAAGGAGAGAGATTTGGATCCAGGCTCGTACCCTTTGGATCCTCGGCTGGCCTAGTGTTTGAGCTCGGTTGTGCATCTTCAGGGTTCTCCTTTGCGATCCCGGGTTCAGTTCCTTCTTCTGCCAGTTTCCTCGGGGATTCCTGAAGATCTGCTCTCTGGAATTGCCTCTCCTGCTGCGGGTCTAAATCCATTGTTTCATCTTCCTGGTCGTCTGAAATCTCCTTGTTTTTTCGAAACTGGAAGTGCCTATTGTCTTTTTCCGGCCTCGCCCTCGTTCTCTGGAACCTCTTCCACTGCCTGCCTAAAGGGCATTCCTTAGCCAAGTGCCCGTACTCGTGGCATCTATGGCAACGGAAAGGCAGAAATTCGTAATCCAAGATTTGTTCAAAGACATACTCTTTGTATTGGAGATTAATCTTCTCTGCCAGTCCTCCGCTTGGATTAAGACTTACGAGAATCCTTGCCATTGCTCTGTTGTGTGTTTCTTGGAAAGACATGTCTGTCTCTAAGTAAGTGCCCAATCTATTCCCGATCGCCTTGAAGACCGACTCGACCCAGAGGAACGATGGTAACCCTGGAGCTCTTACCCAAACCGGGAAAACATCAGCTTTTTCATGGGCTGCATCGAACATCGGGCTCCATTTTTTGAACAACACCGGGATGTTTCCGAGTGTCCAATTCCTCTTCAACACCCATTCTGCCGCCCCTTTGTTTTCGAAATGCACCGAGAACCATCCTTTTGCTAAGGTCAAGACCCTGAATTCTCTGATTAGATCAGTTTGCCAGTTCTGCTTCCCCCAGGATAGAATGAAATCGGATGAGAATTTCTTACCCCTTGCTCTGCCGACTAGGGTACATTCTGCGACCTCCAGCGCCTCTTCAATTTGCACGTCCATGCCCAGCACCAGGTTCCCTTCTACCCCTTGGGATTTGATCAGTCTCTGCTTTTTCCTTTGACCCCCTGTGCTTTTTGTTCCTCTGTCGGTGTCTCTTAATCCTTCATTCTCCTCCTGCCCTCTTTGGGATCCCGGTTCAGAGGACAGAGGCAGGGGTCCTGACTCCGGAGGGACCACATTCGAAGTGTTTAACGAAAAATTTAGGGACTCAAGGAGAGATTGATTTATTACCTGAAAACCCTGATCTGCTCGATTGTCTTCCCCCCTTGAATCCTGGAAGTCTTCGTGACCTTGATCCTTCCACCCGATTTCCTTTGGGCTATTTATGCTCTTTGCAATGGAAACCCTTGTGACTGTTGCCGTCCTTCCCGCATCGCCTTCAGAGCTTTGCCCTAGCTTCGACCCGAGATTGACTATGTCTTCTAAGCCACCAGAGAGGATCGGACCTGCAAACCCGAGTTTCCCCTTGCTGCCGTGATGAGGGTTGAGAAGACCTGCATGTGGGTCTTCCTTGCTCGACCTTTGAAACTGTTGCGAGTGCTTGATCCCCTGATGCACCACAGCCGTTCCTTCCGATCCCTTGGGCGAATTTGTGAGGGTTTGAGACGGTCTTTTTGCTTCCGGTAAAAACGGAGGAGAAACTAGGGCTTCCACCGTTCCAAAATAACGCTCTATGTTCTGAGCAGTTGGGTCTTTCCCCCAAACGGAAAGGATGTCCTCCATAGCTGGGTCTAAGTCAATACCCTCATCTGAATTAACCATGGTTACTTCGCTGGTCACGGGATGCTTGTCTGCTTGTCGAGAACTGGGGAAGCGCTGTCCGTTATTCCTGATCCCTTTACCCCTGAGGTAAATTGCCTTCAAAGTTTACTGTTTGCTGAGCCCTCCAGTTGTCTATTGCATGGCGTCCGAAACCTCCACCTGCCTATCTCCTGGCGTTCTTTTACCGGTGCGGACGGATGACAGCAACCTCCTTCCCTTCCATAGCTGATGGGCCCTATGCCTCGGCCCTACGGCCCTAGGTCCAGCTCTGCGCCAGCTGCCAAACCCTCCCTGCTCCGATCCAATTAACCCGATTCTAAACCTTAATACTAACTTGAATTTAATATTTTTACTTTGATTTAATGACATTTAAGCTAAGTGACAAGGCACTAGCTACTATGTAGCCATTGTTTTTTATTATTTTTAGCATATTTTTATTAATTTTATATAAAGTTTAATTATAAATTATAAATATGGTAGTTGATTGATATTGCATTAAGTTTAATTAGAAATTGGGAAAATTGTACTTTTAAGCTATTGAATTGTATAATCAAAGTATTTTATGGGTTTTCTAAATATTAAATTTATTTTCGTATTCAAAAATTTAAATACTTTTTCACTAAAACTCATGTTACAAATATCCATAAAAAAATATATATCTCACACTTTGCATAGGCTTATTTGTTTCTATTGTACTTTATACAACAATACGATGCAAATTTGTTTTGTTTGTGTTGTATGAACAATAAAAAACTTAGTGTCAAAATTCATTTAGAATTTCAAAGTTACGATTAGTAAATTATGGAGATATGGAAATATATTATAACATATTGTAGTTATTTTATATTTTGGTTTTTGTTTTGTTTTTTATATTTTGATTTTTACTATTTTTTTTTGTGTGTTTTTAATATTTTATTGTTTAAATTGTATTTTTAAATGTACGAATAAGTTTAATTTTTTAAAAGTCTAAAATACTTAAATTATATATACATATTTTTTTTTGACAAAAATATACTAAAAATTTAAAACTTAGAAACTATATATATATATAAGAATTTCATAGTGATAATGTATCACTATCATATTGGAAAAAGAATTCTTGAGAGCATTGTTATGTGATGTTATGTTTCATGACAATAATAATAATATTAAATTGTTCATTTTGAATTTAACATTAAATTATTAAAAAATAATATTGGTTCAATTAAAATTAAAAAAATATAAAAATATATTTAATATTTGACTCATTAGTATTATATATATAGACATAAAAATATAAAAAAAATATGAATATTATATTAAAATAAATTTAAATAATAGTAATAATTCATATGTGTACTTTATATATAATTAATAAATCTATCAAATTTAATAAATTTAATTAATACTTAGAGAAATGTGAAATATATATAAAATATAAATAATAGCATAAATCAAAATCTATTTTAGCCTATATAATTATGATTCAAATAAATAACTGGTATATTTAACTTCATATTTAAATTTAATTAATAAATTAATTAATATTTATCATTATTTTTTCCCAACTTTTTTCTCTATAATCAATGTCAAAGAAAAATGTCACCTATATATATATGCAAAATTTATATAAATAATCAAATCTTTCAAGATGCAAATTGCATATCTTCTCATATTTTCTATTCAGTTTTTTTTTTTAGATATTTAGAAATTTGATGTTTCAAATGCTTCATAAATCCTCAATTAAAATTTTCAATAAAATGAATATATATACATATAAACACATTATTTTTTTTAATTAGATTAAATTCAAATCAGAACTAGCCCATTTATAATAAAAAATATCTCTTATATTTTCTTGATTTATAATAATACCCCACTTCAATCACAAATAAAATATTTCAATATCATTTTATATATATATGACGGTGTTGAATCCATTTCCACCATCAAAAACACATTTCAAACACTGCCTCTACAAGATTTTTTGAAATTTTTTTGCCCGAATTCCACCACTTTTAACCGTCCGGGCAATTCCACTGCCTATTTAAACGACTCCTATACACATGGTTGATATATATATATATATATATATATATATATATATATATATATATATATATATATATATATATAAATATAATTTTATGATTAAAATATTTCAACTCAGTCTTATTATTATTTGACATTTTAGCCCTTTCCATATATAATTTTCAATCAATTTTATAATGAAAAATTAAGTTGTACAATCTACCTAATCCAAATGACCAAAAAATAATCAATTTATACATTAAAATACAATTTAAACAATAAAATTATATATGTATAAATACAATTTAAACAATAAAATTATATAGGAATTTAGACTTCTGTGATCCATAACATTGTTTAGATAATCTTCGGCGAAATCACATAACCAATCTTTTGTCGACGCGTTTCGAACCAACCAGTGTGGTTCATCGTCAGGACAAGTTGAAGAACCAATCCGGCTTAGCTTGTTTAAATAGAGTGTGCAGAGACTCCAACGGCTATATTGCCAACGGCTAATTTTGACCTAATGACCCTTATATTAAATTATTATTATTCTTAGAAAATAGCTAAATCAGGTAAATATATTAAAAGAATTCATTTGTTAATTTAAATAAATGTATATGTATATCTAAAAACAAATAATATATAATATATTATTTTTAGAAATTAGCTAAATCAGGTAACTTATATATTAAAAGAATTCGTTAGTTAATTTAACTAAATGTATTCGTTTAATAAAGGTATATGTATATCTAAAAATGAATAATATATAATATCTATATAATCCATATTTATGATTTAAATATAATGGTCATTGAAATTAAATCAATAAATTATAATAATTCATATTTATTGAATAATCTCTATTTATTATTATTCCAATCCTAAGGAGAGGGAAGACAGAAACCCTAAGACCTAACAAAAGGGGAATGAGGAGGCTAGGAAGACAAGGCTGGGACCCAACAACTACTAATCTTCCAGCCATCATCCCTATTAAGATTGTTCGGCCTTTTCTCAATCTCCAGGGCCTCTCTAAATTTGCGATGGTGAAACTGCGCAACTTTGGCAATGACTTGAGCCTCTTCTATACATACATGATGCATAGTCTTCCCCGCATGCTCAGCCAGGGCTGAGGACTTGGTCCTACCATGTCTTAAGTCAGCCGAATGCTCGCTAATCCGTTGATTGATAGAGCGACCAGTCTCACCAATATAAGGGGTCCCACAGGAACAAGGAATGATATAGACACCCTTCATGTCCTTAGGGTCAATAGGGTCTTTCACAGACCTGAGGGAGCCACGGATAGTGTTGAGAGGTCTAAAAGTTGCGGGCACATCGTACTTCCTCAGAATCCTCGCAATCCTATCCGTGGTCCCTTGGATGTAAGGAAGGTTCACACCCATGATATGATCTTTAGGAACCCTTCGGATTGAAGGCTCCTTCTTGGCCTTGAGGAAGGCTCTTTGACCGAGGTGCCTATTGTAACCATTCTTCTCAAAGACATCAAGGAGATGAGCTTTCTCCGTTTCCAGGCTCTCCTCATTAGAAATTCTTACAGCACGGGTGGCAAGCGTGCTAAGAACCCCTAACTTCTGAGCGGGGAAATGATGCGAAGAAGCATGCAAGTATTGCTCAGTATGCGTCTTCTTTCTAAACACCTGATGAGAAAAGGAACCATCCACCTTCTTAGAGATGAGAACATCCAAGAACGGAAGACAACCATTATCTTCTTTTTCCATCGTGAATTTAATGGCGGCGGATTGGTTATTGAGGTGACTGAAGAAACGATCCAGCTCATCAGGACCATGAGACCAGACAACACCAGTGTCATCAACGAATCTTTTCCAAAGCTTCAGTAAGAGACGAGAGGAGGCCAAAGCCTTAGACTCAAACTCCTCCATGAAGGATAGGATTGCGAGGATTCTGAGGAAGTACGATGTGCCCACAACTTTTAGACCTCTCAACACTATCCGTGGCTCCCTCAGGTCTGTGAAAGACCCTATTGACCCTAAGGACATGAAGGGCGTCTATATCATTCCTTGTTCCTGTGGGACCCCTTATATTGGTGAGACTGGTCGCTCTATCAATCAACGGATTAGCGAGCATTCGGCTGACTTAAGACATGGTAGGACCAAGTCCTCAGCCCTGGCTGAGCATGCGGGGAAGACTATGCATCATGTATGTATAGAAGAGGCTCAAGTCATTGCCAAAGTTGCGCAGTTTCACCATCGCAAATTTAGAGAGGCCCTGGAGATTGAGAAAAGGCTGAACAATCTTAATAGGGATGATGGCTGGAAGATTAGCAGTTGCTGGGTCCCAGCCTTGTCTTCCTAGCCTCCTCATTCCCCTTTTGTTAGGTCTTAGGGTTTCTGTCTTCCCTCTCCTTAGGATTGGAATAATAATAAATAGAGATTATTCAATAAATATGAATTATTATAATTTATTGATTTAATTTCAATGACCATTATATTTAAATAATAAATATGGATTATATAGATATTATATATGATTCATTTTTAGATATACATATATCTTTATTAAACGAATACATTTAGTTAAATTAACTAATGAATTCTTTTAATATATAAGTTACCTGATTTAGCTAATTTCTAAAAATAATATATTATATATTATTTGTTTTTAGATATACATATACATTTATTTAAATTAACAAATGAATTCTTTTAATATATTTACCTGATTTAGCTATTTTCTAAGAATAATAATAATTTAATATAAGGGTCATTAGGTCAAAATTAGCCGTTGGCAATATAGCCGTTGGAGTCTCTGCACACTCTATTTAAACGAGCTAAGCCGGATTGGTTCTTCAACTTGTCCTGACGATGAACCACACTGGTTGGTTCGAAACGCGTTGACAAAAGATTGATTATGTGATTTCGCCGAAGATTATCTAAACAATAAAATTATATATAGTCAATAAAACCAAATCTATAAAATACAATTTAAACAATAAAATTATATATATATAAAGTCAATAAAACCAAATCTTTCGAGATTTATAATTTTGTTTTTACAAATTTTCCGTGATAAAAAATTTAGAACTCACAAAATTTAATACATTCAAACACCTACTAAATCTATAAATCTATACTAGGATTTCAATTATAGAAAACCAAGTAATTTAATATTCACGTTAAATATTTTACACGTTTTCTGACATTTCAATGATATAAAACAAAGTAGATGTTCACGTTGTTTTTAATAAATTATTTTACGCGCTGTCTTCCATTTCAATGATATAAAGTCCATTTCAATAATATAGCGTAAAGTATATATGAGAAAACAATATGTGTGCACCCACCTTTGTGGATGTTTTCCTCTGTTTTAGTGAACCTAAATTATTGGAAAGGTTTCCGCCTAGTAATCACCAAATTCGACAAGGCTTTTGGTCTCATAATCAACAAAGACCAATCTGAAATGAGTTCAGATAGGGGAAACTTAGGTAATTCATGAGATAGCATCGCTCTTTGGGATAAAATCCAGGGCTTTATGAGGGGTTTTAAATACTTGGGTTTTTCGGAAAGTCAAGTAAGATTGAAAATATGGATTGGATATGGTTTATTAACAAATTTGAAAAAAAAACGAAGGGGGTCACAAATGGCTCACTCTCGGTGGCAAGGTGATCATGGTTAAGGTGGTTTTGCAAGGAATTTCGGTTTATTGGATGCATTTATTCCATCTTCTTTCGCAGGTCATAAACAAAATCAATGCTATCATAGAGAAGTTCCTTTGGTACAACTACAAGAAACTTCATCTTGTTCGCTTGACTCCCTTACTAGGCCGATAGAGTTGGGCGGATGGGCCTTGAGAGATACTAGGTAGTTTAATCTGACCATGCTATCCAAAAATATGTGGAGGGTCTAATGAACATGACATATCTTCAATAATATTGCTTGGATGATTGGGTTGCATCTGGAGCTCCCTCCAAGCGCAGGGTTTCATACTTCTGGCACAACTTAATGGTGGTGAAATCTTGGCTCTTTGGTAATCTTTGTATAGAAATTATATGTAGATTTGAAACTGCTCATGAAATTTACTAAATAACAAGACTCAAATATACTCTACTACTCTTTTGGAATTCAATTCACAATCTAGAACACAAATCATAAACATGCAATAAGAAATAACACACATGCACAAAGATTTATCTAGGGGAAAGCAACTACTTAAAACTCGTTCCTATTTGTATTGAATTAATCAGAGAATAGAGATGTATTACATATGCTTGCTCAAGCCTGAGCACAACCTGCAAGTGAATAGCCTATCTCTTTGCCTAACTGACTCACTAACTTTAGCCAACACTTAGAAACATTTCAAGCCCTCCAAGCCCCTATCTCCTTTTCCAATTCCTAGGGAATTAGGCCCCTATTATGTAGGTTCTTTTCCTCTTAATTAACTATGCAACCCATAAGGTTTGATCTCCGATTGCATGCACCACCTATACACATTGGAATAGTCTACGACTTATAGTACATTGTCTTGGAATCTCCACCTCAACTAGGTAACTCGAATTCTTTGCATGCATGCGATAATTTAGGCTGATTGATCAGTTAACTGGATAATCACTAAGTTGGACTAAGGTCACACTACTCAACTAACCACCAACTAGTTCTTTTAACAGTTAGAACTAGTTTAACTTATTACAACTAAAATTAACTCAACGTAGGCCCCTAAAATTTAGGAATCACTACACACAACTGAACTTCATGCCCCTAACTCAAATTAACTGATCTGACTAATTGACAAGTGCCATGTCACCTCATTTAACTACCTCCAAGTGTTCTATGATGTGGAAATTCAATTTTTCTCAATTTAAGCAAAGGCAAAAATTAAATTTAGAATTCCTTGCTACATTTTTTCAATGCTCCCTCTCAACAACAAAGGGATTATCAACCACCTCGATCCTACCTCTATGGAACTTGAATTTACCCTTTGACAAAGCCTTTATGAAAATATCTGCATCACGTTCCTTTGTTGTAATGTAATATAGCAACATTATTTGCCTTTGCACACAATCCCATAGATGATGATATTAGATATCTATATTTTTGGATCAACCGTGAAAGACTGGATTTTCAAAGAGCTTGATGAAAATCTGATTATCACAATAGATCATAGTAGGATTGATCATCTGATCAAACAGTCCCATAAGAATCTTTTCCATCCATATCGCCTCACATGCTACTTGACTGGTAGCTGTGTATTCTTCTTTTAGTGAGCTAAGTTCACTGATCTTTGCTTCTGGTTGTACCAGGAAACCGCTACCGACCCAACACTGAAATTCCTCCTAATGCACTCTTTTAGTCTGATGGACTCTCCGCCCAATCGGCATCTATGAAGCCACACAACTTCACTTCCTCAGTGTTTCTGTACCATAGTCTAAACTAGGTGGTGCCTCTAAGGTATCTTAGGACATGCTTAGTTGTCTTCAAAAATAATTTAGTTGGCCTAACCATAGCTTGACTAAGCTAGTTGACTGCATAGCACATATTTGGTCAGGTGTTCACAAGATAAATTAGTGAACCCACTGGCTATTGATAAATGGTAGCTTCCACTACTTCACCTGAAGTAGCATCCTCTTTCCTCCAACTAGTTGCTAGAGGTGTCTCCATGCGTTTACTACTCTCCATGTCAAAATTCTTCAATATCTCATTTGCATACTTTCCTTGAGAGACAATCAATTCCCCATCTACTTGCCATACTTCCAATCCAAGGAAGTAGTGCGCGAGTTCCATGTCCTTCATTTCAAATTCTCTTATAAGGTCCTCCTTGTAAGATCTGGTCAGCTTACCATCATCTGTTAAAATCAAATCATCAACATATAAGACAATAATCAACAATTTACTTTCTACCAAGATATGATAAAGGTTTTCCTTTGCTTCATGTTTGGTGGAGCCCAAACCTGTGAGATAGTTGTCGATCCTAGTGTACCAAGCATGGGGTTCTTTTCTGAGACCATACAATGCTCGCTTGAGTCTACACACATGAGATTCATTATCCAAGGTCTCAAAACCTTTTGGTTTCTCAATGTAAACCTCCTCCTCAATAACTCCATTGAGGAATGTTGCTTTTACATCCATCTAGTGGATCTTCCACCCCATTTGTGTAGATAGTGAAAGAATTGATCTAATGGATGAATACCTTGGTACAGGAGCAAAGGTTTCCTCATAGTTGATTCCCTCAACTTGAGAGAATCCCTTGGCCACAAATATGGCCTTATACTTCTCTATGCTTTCGTCTATTGCATGCTTTACCTAGAAGAGCCATCTTGAACCCACAATTAATTTATCTATTGATCTTGGGACCACTTCCCAAACACTGTTATTTACAATGGAATCACATTCCTACACCATTGCATCAACCCATATACTTTTATCTACTTATTCCTCAAAATAAGATGACGCAGTCTCTACTAGCTCAGTCATTAGGGCCATCTATCCAATGTATTGTTCTAGTGACCTTCTCTACCTGCACTGTGAAGTGGGTGCTCCCGCAGTCTCTCTAACATCATGTAATAGCCTCTTAGCTTCTCTCATTCGTTTTCTTCCTTCTCTGGATGGCTTTAATTGAGTGGTTGTTTCCACTAGTAGAGGAGCTTTTAGTTTGGAATGAGGAACCTCAGGAAGATGTGAAGCAACCATAAGTTGAGGAACCGAGAGTTCGCAAATACCCCCAACTCAGTTGTTGGCTCAAGATTATTCCTAGAATCTTTGGAGACATGGCAGTAAACATATGCTCCAAAAATACTGAAGTGAGACACATCTAGCTTTCTCCTTGAGAAAGCCTCCTTCAGTGTAATCATTCTTAGAATCTGATGAGGACTCCGATTCTGCAAGTATATTTCTATGTTACATGCCTTTTCCCACAAATACGGTGGTAGGCCTTAGTCATGCAACATCGCTCTCACTACTCGCACAAAACTACGATTCTTTCTCTCAACCACTCCATTTTGCTTTGGGTTGTGGGGTGCTGTCAAATCTCGCCGAATGCCTTCTTTTGCATATAAATCTTTTAAACTCATTCGAGATGTACTTAGGTCCATTATCGCTCCTGAGAGCCTTCACCTTCTTGCTAGTTTCTTTCTCAACCAGTGCCTTGAATTCTACAAACTTGGAGAATTTCTCATCCTTCATTTGCATGAAGAATATCCAACACTTCCGTGAGAAATCATCTACAAATATAACATAATATTTATGCTTGGTAGTGGAGGCTGCCGAGAAAGTTCCACAGACATCAAAGCGGATTCTTCCAAGGAATGCATGTGCTTTGTTGTCACGATCATGGAATGTGGATTTTGTGTACTTCCCTAAGGTACACCCTTTGCATGTATCTTATTGCTCAAGTGCTTCTTTGGGGAGGCCTGTGGTTATCTGTCGCATAATCTTTAGGGTGCCATGATGTAAATGGCCAAATCTTCTATGTCAAAGTTCACTGAAATTATGGCTCTGCACCTTCTCCGTCTTCGTTCTTAATGCAACAGTGTATTCCACATTTAGCTTATACAAGTTCTTCACATTAACCCCAATTTGCTTCACTTGTCTTGTGGCTATGTGTCTCAAGAATGCTTTCCCTTTGCTGAAGATCACATCGTAACCACAGTCTTCCAACATTGCAACAAAGATCATATTTTTCTTCAGGCCAAAAAAAACATGACATCCTTGACTCTGAGAGGGGAGCCCGACTCCCTATGAAAGATGAATGTACCAATCTCGGTCATGTTGTACCTTCCATCATCTCCAATCTTGATATGCATCCGAAAATCTTTCTCCTACACATCACTAAAAAAATCTATATTCCCCGTCATGTGGAAAAAGGCACCACTATCCAAGCACTAAATGCTCCCCATCACTGTGCTTGCCATGCATGCGATAAGGGTGAAGTCAAGCTCAAATTGTTAAGCCAAAGATTCACTTACCGCTCCTCCTAAGGTCTTCTTGCTTGATTTTTTATGTGGAAACTTCATGGCATAGTGCCCGAATTCATGACAATGGAAGCATTTATTTTGGACAAGTCTTTCTTCTTGCCCCCTTGGTTGGATTTTGGTTTGGATTGAGATTTCTTCCCTTTTCCCTCCTTCCCCTTTCCAACCAAATCACAATTTTATTCATCCTTGCCCTTCGATGAAGTCCCATCTCTAGTATTATGCCTTATTTCCTCTTATACCAAATCATACCATAAGCGTTCCAAGTTTGATAGTTTCTCCATCCAATTCACCGAATCTTAGTAGCTATGCCAGCTCTTGGGAAGGCCTAGAAGGGACAGGCTTACCAAATCATCATCTAAAACTGTAACACCAACTCCTACAAGTTCATCATGAAATTGTGTGAACCTACTCAGATACTGTTGAATATAGTCATTCTTTTGCATCTTATTTAAAAGTTTATCCTTGAGTTAAGAATTCTTGTGGTTGTTGCTACTTTGGAATAGATCTATCAAGGCCTGCCACATTGGATAAGGAGTTTCTTTCCCATGGAAACTTGCGACAATGTGATCCCATACTCCCGCCAATATTATTCTCCTTGCCTTGGTTACGCACTTCTTACATTCTTCTATTCCTGGACATCCGCTGATTCTGGTTTTGGAATGTCATTCTCAACAAATTCCTTCTATCCATTGTCTTCCAACACTACCTCCATGCGTTCCTTCCAAGAAACAGAATTTTAGTTGTCCTCAAGGGAATACTTAAGTCTTAGTCCATAGAAATCCACCCTTCTAGCTCTGAATAATTTCCACTACACTAATCCTATAAGTTCAAAACTTCTGAGAAACAACTTCAAAGTTTATTCTCTAATGTGAATCCTACTCTAATACCATCTACAAATTATGTGTATATTTGAAACTTCTCATGAAATTTACTAAATCACAAGACTCAAATCTACTCTACTGCTCTGCGGAATTCAATTCACAATCTAGAACACAAATCATAAACATGTAATAAGAAATAAGACACATACACAAAGGTTTATCTAGGGGAAAGTAACTGCTCAAAACCCCTTCCTATATGTATTGCATTAATCATAGAATAGAGATGTATTACATATGCTTGCTCAATCCCGAGAACATCCTACGATTGAATAGCCTATCTCTCTTCCTGGCCAATTGACTCCAGACAACACTTAGACAAATTTCAAGACCTCCAAGCCCCTATTTCCTTGCGCAATTCCTAGGGAAATAGGCCCCTATTATTTAGGTATTTTTGCCTCAATTGACTGCACAATACACAAGGTTTGATCTCCGATGGCATGCACCACCTATACACATTGGAATATTATACAATTGATAGTACACTACCTTGGAATCTACACCTTCACTGGGTAACTCGAATTCTCTGCATGCATGAGCTAATTTGGGCTAATTGATCAATTAATTAGATGATCATTGAGTTGGAATGAGATCACACTACTCAACTAACCACCAACTAGTTCTTTTAATAGTTAGAACTAGTTTAACTAATTACAACTCAAAATCAACCTAGGCTCCAAAAATTTCGGAATCACCACACACAACTGAACTTCATGCCCCTAATTCAAATTAACTGAATTAACTACCTCCAATTTTTCTATGATGTGGAAATTAATTTTTTCTCAATTTAATCAATGCAAAAATTAAATTGAGAATTTCTTGCTGCATTTTTTCAACACTTTGTTGGCAGATGGGTCATGGAGAAAATGTACACATAGGTATGTACATCATCAAAGGATTGATTGGGTATCATATTCTCTCTCCTAATGTCATTCATATTCTGAATCTACAAGGTGTTCACACATTAGCCAATACTAATGCTCCTCACCCCTCTTTTCTCTCTCCAACTACTTTGTCGGAGTCTTGGGAATAAGGCCTCCCAGAGGAGTTTGAGTTTAAATGGGAACTATATCGCCAATCGTTATGTGATGCTAGTATTTCTCTATCCCACAAACATGACAAGTTAGTGTGGGGTTGGTGTATTCTTGCAGACTGTATTGCTTCCAAAGAAATCTACTCATACATCTCCATGAACAACCAGCCTGGGCTCTATGTTGATTGGACAATGCTTTTGTGTAAATGGGATTCCCATTCAAACTGGGTTACGCTTATATTAGAAACATGTCTTGTTAATAATAAAATTTTAAGATCGCGCTAAGAAAGGTATCCTTGATTATTAAAATTTATGAAGTTGTTCATATTTTAATTATTTAGATTTAAATCTAAAAGAACCACATAATATTTAAAAAATTACATAGTAATTTCTACAAAAAAAATTATGTACTAATTTCTTCTATGGATTCCAATAAATACGCTCATATTGTTATAGCAATGCCTTTAACCAATTATAAAAATTTCCGTGAGATAAAACCTGTGTCAGTAGCAATGTCTTGGCTACACGCTTAGCAACGCGCTCGGAAGACAAAACCTGGTTCCACCTCTTTATGCAACTGTTTAAATCCCTAATCACAATACTGCTATAATTTGCAACGATTTCACTTCAATCGTCCATAAAGATTTTAATTACGAGAAAAAACAAAATGCCAAAACTTTTATAACTGAAAAGAAATGAAGCAATTGCAAACAAGAAAGTTTGAAAGAGTAACTTCGGCATCCGCTTACCAGTTGAAATTGCCGAATACATTCCTACATAATGGAAATATGACTAGAAATTTCATACGATTACACCCTATTTTATAGGTTGCGAAGATTTTAAAAAATGCAAACCATGTTTGTTCTCTAACCCCAAATTCACAAAATTTGTGGATACAAAGATCTACCTCGTATGCGTAGAGAAGGTCCCTAGGTTTGAACTGTGATAACTGACATTTAGCAGAAGCTTCATGTAGTTACACATGGTCTTCAGTAACTACTGATCGAATTGGGGATACCCTTGATAAGATTCCTGAAAAACTAGAAGGGAATGATCAAGAACTAATGGGAGATGTTGAAGATTCAAGAGTTGGGGATACCCTTGATAAGATTGCCACAACCCAAGAGTAAATCATGTAGGTAATCATCAAAATGTCCCATACCCAACTCAGAAATTCTAACCAACAGAGGAACATTAGAGAAGACGGTTCACATTTCAGTGGGGGCGGCAATACACATGCATACAAATTGTTGGGTCCCTATAATACTAGTGCATTCCCCTTATTTTTATTAGTGTAACCCTTTATTTTTATTTTTTTTCCCATGTATCCCCCATGTTTTTATTGTTGTGCCCCATAGAAGCCCACTATTGTTATTGTTGTGCCCTTACATTATTATTGTTATGTATGCTCTAATTATATTGTGACCCCTTAGACTCTTATATATACCAAGGAAGTCTTATCATTTGGATCACCTATGAATTATTCATTTATGTAATGTAAAGGAGGCTTCCCCCTCGAAGAGGATAATTTTTAAGTCGTTGATCTATCTTTTCTATGAGCCGTTTGCATAACATTTGGTATCCGAGCTTTGGATTCTAGGGTATCATTGCTACAAACAACTCATCGTGGGATTTTAAATATAATTTTTTTTTCTACGAAGGTTTAGATGCTAATATTTTTACCATGTGGAGCCAAAACCCTAATGAATGTCCTACAAAAAATTCAGATCTTGGTTCACTATATTTTCGGAGATATGGTCTCAAGAAGTTAGGGCTTTGCATGCTCCAGAATTTAGTCTCAAATAGGTGACCTTGGGAAAAAAATCATAACTTCCTCTACAAGCATTGGATTTGAATTTCGTAAAATGTGACCAAAAGTGAATAGACTGTAGTATTTTTTATATTGTTTTTAGGGACGAAGGTCGAAACACTGACACATGACATTTTGTACAAGTTTGCTTTGTTGAACCAATCAATAATCAAGTCATCGTGGGATATTGAGGATAACTTTATCTTGAAGAATAAATTTTTTGTCTGACTTGTGGAATTGGAAAGAAGACTCAAAGGACTACCACAAGACCAAATTTTAGATCTTGGAGAGACAAATTTACAAAAATACAATAGTTCAAATATCTAGCTCCAAAAAATAAGAAAAAAAGGTGTGTATATTTTTTTTAATTGGCATAGTGAAGCATATATATCATTGTTTGATTCCAAAATTCCTTGAACAAAAAAAATGGACACAACTAGTAAGCAACCAGAAATCTCTTCTAAGACTCATGAAGAAGAAGAAGAAATGCAACATGATATATCAAATTTACGAAACCAAGTGCAACAAATTTTTCTCTTGAAAAAAGTAACAAAAAATAAATTGGAAGCCATGATGAATTTTAATATAGATGGTATAAAAGGGGACATGGGAGTTTTGAATGATGGTTTAAAATAAAACATGGAGAAATGATGAATGTCAATATAAAGGGGTTGAAGGAAGGTTTGGTGAAGTTGCTAGAAGAAAGGCTTCCCAGTTGTGACAAGGTAATCCATGAAAATCATGATGAGGATAAAAAGAATATGAATTATGATTTTAGAGACTCCAATGTTGGGTTTAAGAACCACCACATTCCAAAGATCGATATGAGAAGTTTGATGTCAATGATCTAGTAAAATGGATACTAAAGATGGAGCAATATTTTGATCTTCATGATGTGCACCACACACAAAAGGTACGCATTGCAACTTTATATTTAGGACCCAATTAGTTTGTATGGTATCGATAGCTTTGTTCTCATAAAGCACTTGTCACTTTGTCAATTTTTATGGAGGAAATGATAGCATGTCATTATGTGGATACAAAGAGCAACACATTCTTTAGCCAATTAATAAAACTAAAACAAAAGGGTTCAATGGCAAAGCACATTGAGGACTTCCAAAAATTGAATATCAGGGTAACTGATATTTTAGAGGAGCATAGGATTATTGTCTTCATAGGGACTTTGAAGTATAACATCCAACATGAGGTTCGCCTTTGAGAACCTAATTCATTGGATAATTCATTCAAGGTGGCAAGAAAAGTTGAAAGAAAAATTATGGCAACAAGGAAGTCTACCACTGACAACTATAAAGATGGAAGTGTTGTTGCTCCTAGCCTTCCACAACCTACAAGTTTGATGCCACAACAATTGGAGGAAAAAAGAGTAAAAGGGATTTGTTATAGTTGTGATCAAAAATACGCTAAAGGTCATAAGTGTTCTGAGAAGAAATTATTCTAAATAGATTGTGAAGAGGAGGAAGAAAAGGGACAAGAAACATCAAAAGAGGAGGACATACACGAGGAACCAACCCCTGAGAAAGAAGAAATGAATCCTACCATATATTTCAATGCATTGGTAGGAATTACCACTACTCTAATGATCAATATATAAGGATATATCAAGAATAAAAAGGTAATAGTGCTGATTGATTCATGTAATACTCATAATTTTATTCACTGTAAGATAGCCAAGGAATTGAATTTCTTCTTATATCCAGCACCAAAGTGTCAAGTGATGGTTGCAAATGGAAGAACTATAAATTTCTTTGGAAAGTTCCATAATATCAAGTTAACAATGGGGGAATATGTATTGAATAGTCCAATGATTTTCATTCCAATGGGTGGTGATGATGTTGTACTAGGAATCCAATGGTTACAATCTTTGGGGATGATAGATTTTAATTTTTAAGAACTTTTCTTGAATTTTTTTTAAGAAGGAAATGAAGTTGAATTAAGGGGTATCACATGGAAACCAAGAAAGAAAATAAGCTCTAATGGCACGAAATTTTTTTTGAGGAAAGAACAATGGGGAAAAATTGCACAAATATGATCACTAGAGGTTCAAACATCAAAATCATCTATTTCTCCAAATCTCCATAAAGTCTTAGACAATCATTCCAAGGTATTTGAGGGTCCCAAAGGCCTCCCACCAATCTGCGATCAAGATGATGCTATTCATATGATTCCAGGAAGTGTTCCTCCAAACATCAGACCTTACATATATCCCTATTCACAAAAGAGTGAAATTGAACGCATGGTTGCAAAAATGCTAGAGGTTGGTACAATTCAACCTAGTCAAAGTTCTTTCTTGGCTTCTGTAGTATTGGTGCACAAGAAGGATGGATCATGGTGTATGTGTCCAGATTATAGGGAACTCAACAAGCTCACTATTAAAGATAACTTTCTGATTCCCATCATTGATGAATTGTTGGATGAATTACATGGAGAAATTTACTTCACCAAGATGAATCTTTGCTCAGGATATCATCAAATTAGAATGAAGACTGAAGAAATTCTGAAAACAACATTCAAAACTCATGAGGGTCATTATGAATTTTTATTCATGCCTTTTGGCCATACTAATGCACCTTCAAACATTTCAAGGTTTGATGATTTCCATTTTCAAACCCTTCCTTAGAAAATTTGTGTTAGTATTTTTTGATGATATACTAATCTACAACAAGTCTTGGAAGGATCATATTCACCATATTGACAGGGTGCTCAAATTATTGGAGGATAAACAATTATATGCAAAAACATCTGAGTGTTTCTTTGGAGTACAAGAGGTGGAATATTTGGGTCATGTTGTATCTCATGAGGGTGTTAAGGTAAACCCTAATAAAATTAAAGCCATTAATGAATGGAAAATCCCCACAACCATAAAGCATATTCATGGATTTCTCGCGTTGACAGGTTATTAGCGCAAGTTTTTAAAGAATAATAGGAGAATAACAACACCTCTAACAACACTACTCAATAAAGATGCATTTTCTTGGACTCCAGAAGCAACTAATGCCTTTGAACATCTTAAATAGGAAATGTGCCAAGCACCGGTCTTACCTACGCCTGACTTCACAAAAACCTTTCTTGTGGAATGTGATGCCTTAGGAAATGGAATTGGTGTTGTTTTAATGCAAGAAGGAAGACCCATTTCTTTTGAAAGCTGTCCAATCAAAGGAAAGTATTTACACAAACCTATTTATGAGAAGGAAATGTTGACAATACTACATGCACTAAAGCAATGGAGATCGTACCTAATGGGATGACACTTCAAGGTAAAAATAGATCATGATAGTCTTAAATACTTTTTGGAACAAATATTATCTTCAAAAGAGCATAAAAAATGGGACACAAAGATGTTGGGTTATGAATTTGAAATCATCTACAAAAAAGGGAAGAAAAATGTTGTTGCAGATGCACTCTCAAGAAAGAAGAGTATGTGGAAGCATTTCTTTGTGCCATTTCTATTAACCAACCTAATTGGATAACCGAAGTGAGGGATAAATGGAATAATGAAGAAGAGGTGTGGGTGGTCATTCAAAAGTTGCAGCAAGATCCCACTACATCCAATACATTTAGCTGGAAAAATTATTCATTATGGTACAAAGATTGCTTATATCTTCGTAATAATTCCCAACTCAAGAAAAAAATTCTTTTGGAATTGCACACCTCTCCCTTAGGAGGGCACTCAATATGTTTGAAAACTTACCACATGGTCAAGAAGGAATTTTTTTGGGAGGGCCTTAAATATTATATTCAAAATTTTGTGGCAGAATGTTTAGTTTGCCAACAAAATAAAGTTGAGTTATTTAAGATCCTGGGTCTGTTACAACCTTTAGCCATACCAAGTCAACATTGGGAGGAGGTCTCAATGGATTTTATCACAGGTTTACCCAATTTTGAAGGAAAGAGTGTCATCATGGTGGTAGTTGATAGACTTACCAAGTATGCACACTTTTATGCATTATCTCATCCTTTTAAAGCTAATACTATTTCTACTACATTATGGAAACAATTCAAAAGCTAAATGGAAACCCAAAGATTATTGTAAGGGGCAGAGATCCCATTTTCACTAGAAATTTTTGGATGGAATTATTTTCTTTTCCTGGTACTCAACTAGCTCATAGCTCATCTTATCATCCTCACTCTGACAGGTAAACTGAGACAATGAAAAAATGTTTGGAAGGATATCTTCGTTGCTTTGTATTAGATAAACAAACACAATGGGTCAAGTGGTCACCTCTAGCTGAATGGTGGTATAACACTTCCTTCCATAAGACAACAAAAATGACCCCATTTTATGGCACTTTATGGATATCATCCACCATCCATCACATCATATTTAAGAGAAAATTCTAAGGTTCAAGCAGTGGAAGATCACATCGAGAATCAACAACAAGTTCTCCAACTCTTAAAGGATAACCTCACTTTGGCACAAAATCAAATGAAAAAATAGGCCCATCAACATCATAGTGTGTAACACCCTCCTTCCACATCTACCCAAGTAACTGGTCTACCGGGGTAAACATGTGGCAAGAAGTTACTATGACATGATTTGACTCCCTATGTGTTAGTTAAGGAAGTGGAACTAGTGGAACACGTCACACATACCTTCCACATCAGCAACATAACTCCCAAGATCCATCCCAACCACTCAAGTAACCATCCCCTGAGACCAACTAAATTTTTAATGCACAAAACCCCTGGAAACTCCCTTGATATGGACCAGGGTGCATCTAGGAAGCTCCAGAAACTCCCACAACAAGGGAAAGGGAGCTTCCAGGGAATTTTTTTCCTAGTGTTGTGCCCTGGACTCCAGGATTTGTGCCACCTTTTTAGGCCCAAATCCCAGGTCATTTCCCAAAACTCAATGACACCTTCAAAAATTAAATTTAACAGCATAACAAAAATACTTTTGCAAAAACATCAACAAGGACTAGACTGAACCCGTACTAGCCATCACAGGAATTTCATCAAACATGTCACAAACATGGAAGCTACAGGTCTTAACAAAAAAATTGAGCATAGGGGTCTCATACTTATCTGAAAATTTCTAAGAAGGATTGATGTGTCAACACATTAGCTGTAATTTCATCTATCAGGCCATACATACATTGTTCATTCATTTACAAGTAAAAACATGATGAGAGCCATACATAGCCACTATCATAATACATGTTCATAACCAACATAATAGCAATAAAAATACCAAGGAAACAACAACCATATAATCTGCATATAAACCAATATAATACTCATGAATTAACAAGGAGAAATAACCTCATATTAATGATGCAAAGGCCAACCAGGTTTGGGACTTCCACGAACCACCTGACCAGATACATGGCTGAGCCAAATCTCTTGTCAACCAGTCACCCTTGTGCCATATTCCAAGCATGAATGTGGGATTTCATGGAACAATCGATCAAAACCGAACCAGAGCTTCCAGATGCAAAACCACCTCAACCCATAAAATAGTCATTCCACCTCACTGTCAAACATCACAAACTATCACCAAATTGGCCTCTACCCAAGACTTCTAGGGCTCCAGAGTATATGTTCCAAACAATGCTTCTAGGACTAGTAACTCAACCCACAACAAATTCAGAAAGATTTTGTGGATACAAATATCTGCCTTACACTAGTCGAGGAGGTTCCTAGGGTTGAACTGCAAATATTAAACCCACTATATAAAATTTTGTTCTTTTTACTTTCCTTATATTTTCTTTATATTATTTTATTCTAGTTCAATTAGCAAAATGTTAAGGTAGTAAACTAATTATTACATGATACTTAATATTTACCAAAATTAAATCTCAATGACTGAGGCTTAACATGTCATGTAACCACCCATGGAGTCAGCATAACAAGTTGCATAGTTAGAGGATATTTTGGTCTTAACTACATTTTAATAGATCACTATCTAAATATCATATTGAATGTTTACTTGGTTATCTTATGGGGTAAGCCTCAAGTGTGTGCAACTGTTTTGTGAATTTATTTATAATTTCATCATCCTCCCCGTGAAATTGAAAAACACCAACAACTCTATAATGTCCACCATACTATTCACTCTAAATTCTGAAATCAAATACCATAATGAAGAGCTATTTGAAGTCAAAGACTATAAGGAAAGATCTCTTACTCTAGTTTCCATTCTCAACCATTGGACAAGTTCCTCGGCCATATGATGTGATGTTGTCTAGGTAATTGTTGAAAACTACATCTCTAATCAATTTCTAAAGAAATTGACCAAAAATTTAGTGAATCGATTCAAAGGAGAAGTTTATTTACCATGACAAATTGACTAGAAGTTGAGTAAGTTTGATTTGAAATGAAGGATAAGTTGATTTCCAAGAGAAGTCAACCTTCATTTAATATATTCAACTTGGCTCATCCTCTATACTCTTATGGTTTCTAAAGCGATTCACTAAAAGGATATCGAAAGTACATATTCCCTCCTGCCTACTCGACTTCTCTACTGCTAGATCATAACCAGGCAATTAAGCCTCTGTTTCGATTATGTGTTTCCATTCCAATAAGAAATTGTAACCTCAATACATGATTGCGAAGAATTTATTTGGAGAGAAATAAATAACCAATTATGGGTAGTGTGTCACTATTTCAGAATAAAAAGTTTTGTGATGTGTTTTATCAGAAACTAATCCTTAATAATTTACAAAGTCTACCCAACATGGTCAAATTCAATTTTTATATCCATTGTTTATTTAGTGGAGGGAAAGTAGGAGTTTTCATAGAAGTGTAATGTACTTGGCAATATCTTGCAAAAAATAAGTGCATATAGCTAACCATTCATTTTGTTAGTTTGGAAAGTATTTGTTATTAAATCTTTGGCAATAAGTGCAACCTAACCACCCTTTATTCCTATTTTATTTTATCTTATTAATATTAATAATGGTGTAAAACTACTCTTGATAGCTCTAAGAGGTGAAGATGGTTTTAGTGGTGTTCTTCTGTGCATTGAGAATTTGTAATTTATAAGAATTAGTGTGGCCATCCAAATATTTTTTGCAGAGAAAGAGAATTCATTTCATGAGTTTGAAGTCTTGATGGTATCTATTACATCTCACAAATATAGAGACTTATTCTTTTTCTTATTATTAATTGAGTATGTATCTTGAAACTAACCTTAGAAAGAGTTCCACATCTTAAGTAAAAATCTTCTATTTGAGACATGAAAATTTAGAAGTATCAATAGGTTTGTTCTACAAGTCAAATTGGGCTAAAATTTCCTACCCATGGAAAAAAGGACAAGTATGGACTATAAGCAATCTTGAAAATTGGAGGAGAAACCGGAGGTTTTGTATGTTTGAATCTTGAAGAAGACATAGAGCTCGTTGTCTATAACAAAGAATTCAAGAAATGAAACCTCATAGAAATAAATCTCTTAAAGTGTGCTAATGAATGAATAGTGATTGAATATGCTTGAGTCAAATAGTGAGTTGATTGGATGTTACCTTGGCCTTACATAGTCAAGTGGTAAATATGTCCTTGCATTCTTTTGAAGAGAAAGGAGCAAGGAAGGGGCACTCAAAATTGCATTGATATCAAAAGACAATTTTTAAAATGGAGTGCTCAACTTCCAATAGAGTTAGAGACTTGAAATTGATTGGAAAATTGAGAACCAAGAATTATTTTCTATTGGTTTTTTATCTAGCTCCTAATGTGCAAGTTATGCAGAGAAAGGATCCCACAAATCAATTTAGAGCTTAGTTCACATCAAAGGACAATGATCTCTATAATAGAATGATACATAGATGAAAACTTAAGTTCCCCAGAGGATCCTTGTTTGTGGAGCAAGTGAACTATAATTCCCTTGTTTATGGATTGGAAGGTATCAAAGTAGTTGAATCCTTGACTATGACACACATGCTAGAACATTGTAGGAATTTACATGGGTAAAGGAGATAGAGAGAAGTTGGGATACTTAAAGGTTACTAATGTTCATCTTCAATAAGATAATTAGAACTTAAAGGAACTTGGTCCAGATGTTTAGCCAAATGATGATAAAGACGGATGATAACCTTGAGACCTTTGTCAAACTATTTAAATTGGTAGATAAGTGATTTGAAGAATGCCAAGACTCTGTCACAATTGTCATGGAAAAATAGGATAAGCATAGAGTCCATATTGTACACTTGGGAGAGAAGGTCATATAGATAGGTATCTAGCAAGAGGATAGGCTCACCAAAGTGAAGACTCAACTACAACAAGAGATGGTAGAGAAGGATGAGCCTTTTGCAAAGCTCGAAGCAAATATCCAAGAGCATCAATAAGGATGGCCATTATTTTTGTTGCTGGTGACAAGGATAGTACTAAGACCAAGAGAAATATAATAACCTCAAATTCCATAAAAAAATCTCAAAATAAGTTGGGTGAGTTTGAAAATCATACCAAACACATTTTTTCTAACTATTAAGAAAAAAGGTTTATTATGGACAATGGTTAGGAAAGAGAAGACAATGAATCATAAGGCCCATTGTAGATGCATATAGGGTCAAGCACGAAGGCCTAGGTTTTCAATGGCATAGGAGAAATTCCCATGACCATGAAGACCACTTTTGTGATGGTGAAAGACATCATAGAGTTGAATTTCTCATCATAATAAAGAGTAGTAGAGAATGAAGGTGGAATCCCACTACCACCTTAGCCACCTTGTGGAGTATTTTAGAAAGGTAATAGTGGGAAGTGCTTGAAAACTCATTCACTATCACTCATACGAAGTAGAAATCCAATTAGTTAGGGAAAGTAGAAAAGATGCTCGAGATAAAAGGCAGTAGTGCTACTAGATATTGGTACTTAGAGAATTTTTTATTTTGTAAGAAGAAAGGCCATCTTGAGGCATATTTCCAAGAGAAGAAAGCCACATGCCATAGGGATAAATTTTTTCATAGGAAGAAGGACGTGAATATTTCCTTAATACAATAAAAAAATTAGAGATATATGGAGAAGAAAAGCATGCCAAGTATTTTGTACAACTAAACCAAGAACTTTTTTTATCATTGTAAGTTGAGTGGGCATTTGAAGAAAAGTCTGGACAAATTCATTTGAAGTTTCACAAAAAAAAACACAACTAGGAGAATAATGTGGATAGTGAGGATTGAAGAATATGGAGAGCTATCCACATCTTTGGTCCAAGGAGTATAAACTAGTTGAGGAGCTCTAATAATAGAGCAAAATAGTGACACCAACAAAATAGACAATATATTGATGTCAAGGGAAGCCATAATCCAATTATTGGCTTTCATATCGCATCTAAAGAACCTATCCTTGAATATGTGCTATACATTGGTGCATGAAGGTAAATGGCCATGGGGGAGTTCTTAAGAACTCAATAATGTGCTTTTAATCATGTAAATGCATCATGTAATGTGTATTTCTTTTATGTGATGGCATAGCATGCTAGGGTCACACTAAACAAATATACCAAAATTTGACTTGGCTTCATTGACATCTAAGATGGACCTTCTCCAAGTCTAGGGGATTTGGGAATAAATGTTGACTATAAAGTTTAGTTTTATAGATTGCTTAGAGATAAGATTTAATGAGAATATTTTTTCATTATGGGAACTAATGAGCGATAAACCAAAACTAGATCCATATCAAGGACTAGAGCTAGTATTGGGAGCTAGAGATAGATTTAAATTGACATTTTAGAGAAGCAAACAAATGGTAAATTGATATAAATTGGTTTTCTTTGAGTTTTCAGAGATAAAAAATCCTCTCGATGGGGACATGTGATCGAAAATGGATCCAAAAGGATGACTAGTTACAAGGCTTGACATGTACAAGCCAATTTGGAAATTTATGAAGGCTATAAAACTATGAAAATAAATGTAAATGTAGAATCTGAATAAGGAAAAATAGAAGGAAAATAAATAGACAATTAAATGAAATGAGAAACATAGAATAAGAGAGAGACGAAGAATGGGAAATGAATGCATACTTGCGCTCGGTGGCATTCCGCTTAGTTCCAACTCTCATTATTTTTTCCATTGTTTTCACAGTGAAATAGATTTTGTTGAATAAGAGAGAAAGATGCATATAGATGTAAGAGTTGAATTGTATTGGAGATTTCATGAATGAGAACCAAGTCTCCATTTGAAGCTATTTTTCCCATTTTGGTTTCTAAGGTAAAATCCATATGCCAAATATGAGTTTTATTGTAATGGTTGTTTGATTACTATATGCTAAAATTTCAACCTAACTAATTTTTTTATTATGTTAATCTCACATTTATTTGATATTACTCTTACTCATACTGCATGGTTGTTAGGTTATTTTATGGGGGTAAGCATTCAATATTTTCTATAGTTTTGTGGATTCCTTTATAGTTTCATCTTCCATATTTGTGGATCAAAAACACAAAAATTGGTTAAAATTGGTTGTACCCGTTTTTTGAAGGGTGGTTAAAATTGTGAGTTGCTTGAAATCACAACTTTTTATGGAAAATTAACCCCAACAAAAAATTAGTGTTTCTAATAGCATACATTTTATTTTTGGAATTAAAATTATGAATTAATTCAAATTATGCCTTTGACAACTATTGCCATTGAAAATAAAAAAAGAAAAATAGCTCCTAAATAATATTACTTGAAAATTTATTTATCAAATATTTTTTTCCTCATAAAATTTCTTTTAAATGTGTCATACATATTAAAAAAAAAGAATAATAAAATTTAAAAAATAAAAAGGAAAAAATATAAAATACCTAAAAACACCAATTTTACCCCTAAAAACTTTTAAAACAAATTTCGAAGACATCTAAATTTTTAAAAAGCTTATAAACAACTTATAAAAATAATAGTTACCAAATTGGACCTCCCTTCTCACCCCCATTGATTAAAATGGCCCTCCCTTTCTCAACGCCCTTACCATTCTTCATCTTTCCCGCCCTCCATATCCCTACTTCTCACGATTAGCCCCTTACCACACTCACCCCTCCTCTTAAATTTAATCATTCTATGCCCTTTAGAATCTTAACACTCTTACCCCTTTTTGATCCCTTCCTTTCATTGACCCTAGTCTAAGTCAAACCACCTCCTTTCCTAACCATACAAATAATATTAATTATCATAAAAGATAGAATATGTTTACAATATAAAAACTAGACTTCATATTAAATATAATTAAGATTCAATTTATAATACACTAACAATAAACTAATAACATAAGACATATGATTCCTTTAAACATAGATAAATAAAATTTAATTAGAATAAAAAAGATAGAATATTAATCAATAATATAAACATAATATTAAGCATTATAAAAGATAGAATATGCTTACAATATAAAAACTAGACTTCACATTAAATATAATTAAGATTCAATTTACACTAACAATAAACTAATAACATAAGGCATATGATGTTAGAATCTAATTTTTAGTATAACAACACATTAAACTTCTCTCCTACAAATTAAACTATTAAAATTAATTAAAATAAAATAAAAATTTTGGAAAAATAAAAAATTTATTTCAATCATGTAAGGAAAACCTAAAAAACATAATAATTTTAAGGAAAACCTAGAAACAAGCTAATTACATAAACTTAAATTAATCAATAATCAAAATATTAAGAGAAACAATTTACTGAACACCTCTCCTTTAAACATAGATAAATAAAATTTAATTATAATACAAAAGATTTAAAAATAAATAGGCAATTTATTAAAGTAACTAAACTTATTACATTAGTTGAAAAACAAGCTAATAACATAGACTTATATTAATCAATAATTAAAAATATTAGGTAAAGCAATTTATAAACATAAATAATTGTATTTAATTAGAATAAAATTAAAATAAAAAAGGCAATTTATTAAAGAATTTAAACTTATTACAATAAGTTGAAAAACATAGCAGAAAATTATAATCAATAATGAACGCAATGAATCAATTATTAAAATAAAGTAATTTATATAAATTGGTAATTTATTAACAACAAAATAATAATAATGAATTTAAATAGAAATCATTTCGTTGGTTGGCTTCCCAACTTGACAAACTCACCTAATCATATTTATTGCTCTCGCTCCTCTTCTTTGTAAATCAGTCCTGATGATGAGTCTTGGTCTAGACTTGAAACATCGACAAATTAAAGATGAAGACTGTGGAATATCCAAATTCAGTTTCTTGAAAACCACACCACAGAAATCTGCAAACTATTCAATCAAATATTAAATAATAAAGAAAAATAACTAACTAACAAAATTGGGATGCTTGGAATCACTCCCCCTCCTCGCCCTCCCCCTCCTCCCCCTTTAAGGCTCCCTGTTCACTCTACCTACAACCTATGCTAACAAATTCTGCCTACTCAAACCTCTGCATTTAAGGATCTTGCCTACCTCCCCCTCGTCCCCCCTTTAAGGCTCCTTGCTCACTCTACCTACAACCTATGCTAACAAATTATGGGTTCCAAACATGATACTAGTTAGCATTGGCTATAAGTAGTGTAGGGAGGAAGGGGCAACAATTTGAAAGGGGGGTGGGTTGGGGTGGAGTGGGGTTGTTGAGAAGGGATTGTAACTATTGGGGAGGGACAAAGCAAAAATCGAAGTGTTTGTATGGTTGTGAGGTTGGGAAAGTAAATTTATATAATCTCTCATTTGTATTTATGACTATTACTATTATTATTATTTCATTTTTAATTTTCTTATAAAATCTAAACATAATTAAGTGTTGTTTTTTTATTTTATGAATTTGATTTTTATTTTAATTTTGTTCTTTAAAGTGTCTGGGATTATTATTTTTCCTTTTTAAAATTTACTTTTATTTCCTATCTTTTAAATATGTATTATGCATTTCTAAAATAAAATATGTTATTAAAAAAAAAAAATTAAATGTGTTATTTTCTCATTTTAATAAAACATTTGTAATTTTTTTTATTCCAATTTATTTATTTTTGTAATGGGATTTTTTAATTTCAAATTATTGAGTTTTTATGTGGATTAAAAATATTAGTTGGTAAATAAATTTCAGAATAATATCAATTAAGAGTTGATTTTAATATTTCTATTTGTGCTGGTGTGAGTAATGGTTTTATTTAAGCCATAATTTTAACTCTAAAATTAAAATTGATGTTTATGGAAGCATCAAGTTTTTGATTCGAGCGTCAATTTTCTATAATATTATTAGTCATCAAGGTTACATGTCTTAAGATAAGTTATAATTTTAACTATTCTCCAAGAACTAAAAATTGAATAATGCACACTAAATTGCATTGATAAAATAATATTACATACATACAAGAAGTGTTGTCTCAAGATAGGGAAACTGTATTGGACACACATGTAATTGGTTGAGAGAATATCTCAACCACACACCAATCTAGGAATCAAATAAGATCTAAACAACTCTTAGAGAATAGGAACAAACTCCTTTACATAGAAAGAATAATAACCGAGACAAGTAGGAATTATATTTTCGAAGTCCCCCCTTTAATGACTACTTGTCTCGATCTCAATCAACAAAGTATAATTATGATCCTCGTGATTACAAACATGATAAGAAAGAATATTTCGACATCCATATAAAGGAACAACCATCTACTGGAATGCATGAGTACCAATTGCTACAACCTCTAGTCTACTAGGATGTCCTTCGTGTACATGGTTCAATCAACCATTATTTGCATACCTGTACCTATAAATCCCCCTCCATCATCATCATCATCATCATCATGGGTTTTCTCAGATTACCCATAACCATGCTCTGGGTTTTATTGGCTTACCCTAAACCATGCCCAGAGTTTTGTGGGCTGACCCTAAACCATGCCTACAAGAATCCCTATCCACTTCATTTCCACACGTGGTTTCTAGTTTACAAAAAACTTGCACTGCAAAGTGGTTTCTGGCTTACCACAAACCTGCAATTACATACACTGTCATCAGTGGTTTCTGGCTTACCACAAACCTGCACTTCCAAAATGGTTTTAAGATTACCATGAACTTTATGGGGGTACACATGCCTCATCAAGCTTACATTACACACTCCAATTCATGGAGTTACTAGGTACATACTTTACAAAGACTACTACAAAACACTATAAACTTGCTTACAGTTAAGATGTGCGACTCATTATAGAACATGCTAATGAGTCTATCCCACAAACTCACACAAACTTTCACTTAGTTTTTCATCATCTTTCAATCTCAAATGCAATGTGTTTCATGCCATCTTCATTGTCATCTCTTTAATACATCTAGTAGTGAATAATTCTTGCAAATAAATTTGTTTATTATTGGAATGACGAGTTCCAACATAAACACAAATATGTGCAATAGTTGGAAAGACTAAATAACACAACAATAAAGCATACAATTATTTCAACTAGATTTAGATTTATGACATGACCAATTTTTAAACACTTAATCAAATTTAAATTCAAAGCAGTGAAGACTTTCGATAACTCCAATTCAACATAAATGGTTAGGCACACGTTAGCTTCTTTCACAATACGATTTTAGGCTTGTTCACACAACATCATGCTTAGCACCTTAAACATACTAGCATAGGAGATCGTGTACCAGGTTGTTTACCAAAAGATCTCAATTTTTTATACTTGAATCTCTGTCGCCTATGCAGCCACAACTGTTCGAAATTCAAAGAGCTTTCTTTCTCACATACAAATTCCCAATCCAATAATGTTATCAACTCACAACAAAGTTGCATCTAAGAGAGGATAATTAACCCTTTGTTCCTGAAAAGCCTCTACAAATAAATATGACTAAATTTAGATCCCAGATTCCTCAAGAGTTTGACTTCCGCCATTGCACCAAACACCACACTGATAAAAATGAGGAAGGAGGTATGTAGGTCATAGGGTCGTCAATGCTTCTAGTTTCTATCAAAGGCTTCAGGTCATAGGGTTGTGCCTGCTAAGCACTCTAGGGCCATGGTTTTCCTTTTGGAATAGGAACATTACTGCTAAGATTTGCCCTGAATGAGGGTGTGCAAGTCCTTGGCCGAGATAAGTGGAATGCTCGATATCTCCATGTTAAAATTGTTAGAATTTTTTTACAGTGGAAGAGGAGAGGAGTCTCGCTCAAAATTCTGTTGCGGAAAGCCAAGTATTATGTTGCGGCAAGGAAATCACAACTACACAAAGGCTTAATTAAAACACAAAAAATAACTCATGGCGAAATAGAGTAAAAACAAAATGGTTGTGGTAAATCTACTTCTGAAAGTTTAAGACCACATCACAACATAACATACTTTTGATTATATTTCAAAACATAGGAAAATAAATGTTGGGTGTGGAGCCTGATTATCTTCTTTATTCAGAGGTATTTCCACATTGGACCATAGTTCGCAATGTGTTGGAAACACCTCTTGTAAAATGTACGCTTCCAGGGGGGGGGCGATGATGATTATCTAGAGCCCACCCTGGCGAGGTATCAGGGGCAACACCCCCGAAGCTAAAAATAGATGTAAAATTGCCTTGTAAAATGTTGTAATTTCGTAGTAAATCTGGGTCATCCATTAGGCAGGGATCTGACGGTAGAAGTTATGTTTAATTTAGGGGTTTTTCCCCTAGAAGGCAACACCTTGCTATATATGCAGGAATTGTATTGCGTCTATGTAGATTTGTATTCTGAGTGAGGAAAGAGAGAGGAGATTGAGAGCGAAGAGGGAATTACAATGGATCTATTGTAGGTTGTATCTCTTCATTTTGTTGGATAATATAAAAGGAAGGACTGGTTGTTTCTCTGTGTACGTAGCCCAAATTGGGTGAACCATGTATATCTATGTCTCTATTGTTTTATTAGTTTTTTGTGCTTATATTTCTGCAATATATTTTGTGTTCCATTGCTCTGTAATATATAATTTTCTAACATTTGGTATCAGAGCTGAAGGTCTATTTGGTTGATAAACTCATAGGAGAGAAGGGTTCCTGGTTTGAGTGGGAGCAATGGCAGAGGATGGTAGGTTTAGGGTCAAAAAATTTAACGGCCAAAACTGTGAGCTATGGAAGATTCAGATGGAAGATTATCTGTATTAGAAAGATCTGTACCTACAATTGAGTGGAAAGGCAAAGAAGCTGACGAGTATGAAAGACACAGAATGGGATATTATCGATAGAAATACACTTGGAACAATACGGTTGTGCCTAGTGGTGTCGGTAACATTTAATATTTAAAAGGAAACGACAAAAAAGGGTTTAATGTTGGCATTGGACAAACTATATGAAAAACCCTTGGTCTCAAATAAGGTATTTCTTATGAAGCGTTTATTTAATATGAAGATGTCAGAAGCTGTATATGTTGCTGGTAATTCAAATGAATTTAATACGGTTAGCAATGAATTAAGTTCTATAGGGGTTACTTTTGATGATGAAGTTAGGGCTATGTTATTTCTATGCTCATTGCCAAAAAGTTGGAATGGTTTAATTATGGCCATTAGTAACTCTATCTTTGGATCTAGTACTTTAAAGTTTGATGATGTTGTCGGTGCAATCCTTAGCGAGGAAATTCGATGGAAAAGCTCCTGTGAGACATCAGGTAATGCTTTGACTACAGAGACTAGGGAAAGAAAAATGGAAAGAGGAAAGAGACCAGGATATCGTAGTAAGTCAAGGAAAGGAAAATCCAAGTCAAGATTGGAGATTATGTGTTGGAAATGGGGCAAGAAAGGACACTTGAAGAAAGACTGAAAGTCTCGGAAGGGAAAAGAAGGAGGTGCACAACAAGAAAACAATCATGAAGTGAATGTGATAGGTGATGTGTTGCAAGATGATTTGATTCTCTCATTAGAAAATATTATTGATGCCTGGGTGGTAGATTCAGGGGCCTCATTCCATGCCACACCTGATAGGAAACATTTTCATGATTATGTCCAAGGAGATTTTGGACAGGTTCGATTGGGTGATGATAAACCCTGTAAAATCATTGGAATGGATAGAGTTTTCATAAAATAGCAGAATGGAAATCAATGGCTATTGAAGGAGGTAAGGCATGTTCTATATTTGAAGAAAATTCTGATTTCAAGAGGGAAGTTGGGAGGTGAAGGCTGTGTGACTACGTTTAGAGATAAAACCTGGAAGGTCACTAAAGGAACCTTGGTAATAAAAAAAGGAGAAAAGGTTGGTACATTGTATTTATGAAATGGTATTTATAACTCTGTTAATGCTTTAACCTCTACATGAGAAGATATGACATTGTGGCATCATAGGCTCGGGAACACGAGTGAGAAGGGGATGCAAATTCTTCACCCAAGAATTTTTTTGCTAGGTTTGAAGCATGTTGATTTAAAATTTTGTGAGAATTGTGTTTATGGAAAATAAAAGAGAGTTAGATTCCTCAGTGTTGGGAAAGAAAAGAAGAGCGAAAAATTAGAGCTTGTGCATACAGATGTATGGCAACCTTCTCAGGTATCATCTCTCGGTGGTTTTGGTTATTATGTTAATTTTACTGATAATGCAACCAGAAAAACCTGTATTTATTGTATTCGAAATATATCTGATGTATTTGATACTTTCAAGAAATGGAAAGCTTTGGTTGAAAATGAGACAAGAAAAAGGTTGAAGTGTCTCAGATCAGACAATGGAGGTGAATATTGCAACAAAGAGTTTGATAGGTATTTTTCATAGAATGGAATTTGTAGAGAGAAGACAGTTCTAGGAACACCACAAGAAAATGGTGTGTCAGAAAGGTTGAACATGACAATCATGGAGCATGAGATTGCACGCACGATTGCCTTGACAATTTTGGGCAGATGTTGTACATACTATTGTTTATCTAATAAATAAAGGGCCTTCAAGTTCCTTGGATGGTGGTATTCCAGAGTAGGCATGTACAGGTAAAAGATAAACTACTCATTTTTAAAGACTTTTGGTTGTGAAGCCTTTGTCCACATTAATAAAGAAAATAGAACAAAGCTTGAGGAAAAACCAAAGAAATGTACCTTTATTGGATATGGTGTTAATGATTTTGGTTACCGCTTTTATGATTATGAAAAACACAAAATCATTAGGAGAAGAGATGTCATATTCAATGAAAAGGTTTTGTATAAGGATCAGATGCAGGAAAAGAAACAGGAAAAAGAAAACAGAGAATACACAGTGCTTGATGATATCATACAAAAGTGAAGGTGCTTGAAAATCATAATGATCAACAACTAGAACAACAACAACAAGCACCTCAAATGCCTGAAAATGCTATTAGAATATCTACCAGGATAAAAACGATACTCTCCTTAATTATATTATGTATTGTTGACTGATTCTGGTGAACCAGAGTGTTATGAAGAAGTAGTGCAGGTAGAAACCAGGAAGAAGTGGGAGCAAGCCATGAAAGAAGAGATGGACTCCTTAGCACATAACTAGACTTGGGACTTAGTTAGATTGCTTGCAGGTAAAACAACATCACAGAATAAATGGGTTTACAGGTTGAAGGAAGAAGATGGATGTCGAAAAAGGTATAAATCTAGACTTGTGGTGAAGGGGTTTGCACAAAAAAGGGGTATAAACTTTGATGAGATATTTTCTCCTGTTGTTAAAATGACGTCAATCAAAACTATTTTAAGTCTAGTAGCAGCTAAAGATTTTCATCTTGATCAGTTAGATGTAAAGACAACCTTTCTCCATGGGGATTTGGAGGAAGAGATGTATATGCAGCAACCACAAGGATATGAGGTAAAAGGGAAGGAGAAACTAGTGTGTAGGTTGAAGAAGAGCTTGTATGGCTTAAAATAGGATCCAAGGAAGTGGTATCTAAAATTTGACAGGTTTATGTCTAAATAAGGTTATACTAAATGTCACTCTAATCATTGTGTTTATCTCAAAAGGAAAAATGATGGAAGCTATATTATATTGTTATTGTATGTAGATGACATGCTTGTTGCAGGTTCTAACATGCAGGAAATAAATGTGCTCAAAAGAAAATTGGCAAACTCATTTGCAATGAAGAATTTGGGTGCTGCAAAACAAATCCTTGGTATGAGAATAACTAGATACATGAAGAATCGAAAATTAACATTGTTTCAGAGTGAGTACATAGAAAAGGTGTTGAAAAAGATTTAATATGTAGAATGTAAAACCAGTTAGTATACCTTTGGCTAGCCATTTCATACTATGTAAGGAGGTGAGTCCCAAGACTCAAGAATAAATGGCGTATATGTCTAAAGTTCCATATGCATCAGCGGTTGGAAGATTAATGTATGCAACGGTCTACACAAGGCCTGATATTGCACATGCAGTGGGATTTGTAATCATGTACATGAAGAATCCAGGAAAATAATATTGGATGGCGGTGAAGTGGATTCTCAGGTATTTGAGAGGTACCACAAATCAAGCATTATTCTTTGGTGGTACAAACATTGCTCTACATGGATATGTTGATGCAGATATGGCGGGTAATAGAGATAACAAGAGGAGAACAACATGGTATGTGTTTACTGTAGGTGGAATAGTTGACAGTTGGGTTTCAAAACTGCAAAGTGTTGTTGCATTCTAAAAAATGGAAGCAGAGTATGTTGCTGCTACAGAGGCTAGTAAAGAAATGATTTGGTTAGAAAGGTTTCTGGATGAATTTGGTAAGAAGCAGGAATCAAGTAGGTTATACAGTGACAGCCAGAGTGCCATACATCTTGCAAAGAACTTTGAATTTCATTCCAATACTAAACATGTACAGCTCAAGTACCATTTCATATGGCCAGTGTTGGAAGATGGACAGTTGAAGCTGGAAAAGATACACACTAGCCAAAATACTGCAAATATGTTAACAAAAGTTTTAGCCAGGGAGAAACTAACGTTCTGCTCAGTTTCAATTGGTCTTCAAGTATGATGAAGGAGATGAGAAACAACTAGGTCCAAAGTGGAGTCATTTTCTAGCAAATGAAGTAGCAGAGGAGTTGCTATAATCAATGTCCAAGTGGAAGATTGTTGGGTGTGTACCCTGATTATCTTCTTCATTCAAAGGTATTTCCGCATTGGACCCCAATTCGCAATTTGGTAGTAGCATCACCCGTAAAATGTATGCCACCAGGGGCGTCCAGGGGGGGTGACGACGATTATTTGGAGCCCCCCCTGGTGGGGGGGGATCGGGGGTAGCACCCGTGAAGCTAAAAATATATGTAAAATTTCCTTGTAAAATGTTGTAATTTTGTAGTCAATTTGGGTCGTTCATTAGGCAGAGATCCGACAGTAGAAGTTATGTTTAATTTAGGGTTTTTTTTTGTAGAAGGAAACCCCTCGCTATATATGAGGGAATTGTATTGCATCTATGTAGATCTGTATTCCGAGTGAGGAAAGAGAGAGAAGATTGAGAGTGAAGAGGGAATTATATCGGATCTACTATAGGTTGTATCTCTTCATTTTGTTGGATAATATAAAAGGAAGGACATGTTGTTTCTCTGTGGATATAGCCCAAATTGGGTGAATCACATATATTTGTGTCTCTCTTGTTTTATGCGTTTTCTGTGCTTATATTTCTGTAATATATTTTATGTGTTCCATTGCTCTGTAATATATAATTTTCTAACAGTACATTCACATGAAAAATGGGAGGTTGCTTCTCCAAGTAAAACAAGAAATATCTTATTGAGATTTACGCTTCACCATGGTTTCAGAGTAACACACAGTAAAACAAAGAAACCATTGTTTTCACACACCCACCAAAATTCGCTCCACGATTTTCTCTTTACCTCTCAGACTTTCACCCTCTCTCTCACTCTCAAAATTATAAATGACTTTTAAATTCATATTTATCCTAACATACATTTTTGGCATTAATACATGATAGAGAAATCATTAATACACAGTATGGGTGATTTTACATAATAATTGGTTTTCTGAACTTGCAGGTGTTGTGGAGTGTGGGAAACAGAGGAGGAGTAAATGTTTTCCCATGCCTATTTACCAAAATTCATTAAATGCCTTAAACTCTCTGATGTGTTGCAAAATGGTCATCGCTATAATTCTTCTCTGACTTCAGTCCTTTTGCCTGCAAACAAAATCACAACTTGAAGAAGTTGACTGGGTAAGTATGGTGGTTTTCAATGTGTTTAAGGCAGTCATTGGGATTAATATTTCCAACACTCCCCCTTAATCGAAGCTTCCGCGATTGAAAATTCCCAAACAGTCTCTGAGATAAACAAAACTTTCATGTGCCAATGGCTTTGTGAAAATATCAGCAAATTATTCATGTGACCTGCAGTGATGCAACAAAATTTCATCATTGTTAATCAACTCTCTAATAAAATGATATTTAGCATCAATATGCTTGGTCCTCTTATGAAAGATAGAATTATTTGACAATGCAATTGCAGAAGTGTTGTAAAAAAGAATAGTTGTTGTTCCCTCTTGGTCGTGGCGAAGATCCCTCAACATCCTTCTCATCCAAACTGCTTGACACGATGTTGTTGTTGCAGTTACATATTCAACTTCTGCTGTTGAGAGTGACACTATTGGTTTCTTCTTGGAGGCCCATGAAATGGCTCCAGAACCCAAATGAAAAACATATCCAGACGTGCTCTTTTTGTCATCGACACTTCTTGCCCAATCACTGTCAGTGTAACCAACCAACCTGAAATCATCTGTTGCGGCATACAAAATACCATACTATTTTGTCCCATTCACATACCTTAGAATCCTTTTTGATGCTTTCCAATGCATCTCCTTGGGTGTCTCCATGAACCTTGACACCAAACTCACTGCATACATTATATCCGGTGTAGTGGCGGTCAAATACATCAAGCTACCTGTCATAATTTTGTATAATGTCGAATTGACATTGTTTCTGCAATCTTCTTTGGTCAACTTCAACCCCATGAAAGTTGGAGTTGATGCGGGCTTGTTGTTCCGCATATTAAACCTCTTCAAAATGTCTGCTACATACTTTGATTGAGAGATAAAAATTCCATTTTCTGTTTTCATCACTTCTATGCCCAAAAAATATCTTAACAACCCTAGGTCAGTCATTTCAAATTCACTTTTCATGACTTCTTTGAAATCAATGATGAAGAAATCATCACTGTCCGTAAAAATCAAATCATCTAGATATAAGACAACAATAAGAATCTTACCATCACTCTCTTTGATGTAGAGAGTAGGCTCACCGTCACATTTGTCAAAACCATTGTTCAACAAGTAGGCATCTATCCTATTGTACCATGCATGTGGTGCTTGCTTCATCCCATAAAGAGCTTTCCTCAACTGATACACTTTTTATTCTTGGCCTTCTACCTCATAACTAGGTGGTTTCACAACATACACTTCCTCTTTCAGCACTCCATTCAAGAACGCTGATTTTATGTCCATTTGCTACACTTTCCATTTATGTTGCGTGACAATTGCCATAGTTGTACACACTGTCTCCATCCTCACGACTGGCGCAAACATCTCCACATAATCTCTTCCATGATGCTGTTTGTATCCTTTGACAACAAGCCTTTCTTTATGCCTTTCAATCTTGCCGTCGACATTGCTCTTGGCCTTATAGACCCACTTCACTCCAATGAATTATTTTCCTTATAGCAGGTCCACTAACTCCCATGTGTCAGTATTTTCTATTGCTCCTATTTCTTCCTCCATTTCTGCAACCCATTTTTCTTCTTTGAGTGCATCTTCAAAATGTATTGGGTCATCTACATGAAAAAACAAAGAAAATAAGGAATTCAGACCAGCGCTACTATTAAATTCATTTTGCTCATAAATCTCATTTAAATTTCTGAATTTTGGTCTTCTTGTGCTTGTTGAAGATGGGCTTGTGATGCAGAAGCATCTGGACTTAGCCAGCAATGTGAAAGTTTGTTCACATGTTGTGGCTAAACAAGTTGAAATTCATTGACTTGATGGGTCAAAAAGGCAATTTTACTGAGAGGGTTTGATCTCTCAAGAAATGAGTTGTATTTCATTATTGTAATAAGTTAGAATTGTCTTATTTTAGGCTCAAAGATGAGTTGTTAGCATGGGTGTGAGATAGAGCTAGGAATTAGAATATTTTTTGTTAGATTTATTAAAAATAGGGATTGATTTGTTAGACACAGTTAGAGTGATATCCAATTTATAAAAGGGAGGAAAAATGTAATGAAAATAGGAAGGATTGAGGAGTGGATTTACTAGAGCGAGAGCAAAATTGCATGTGGATTTCATAGGAAACAGAGGTCTTTTATTTTGTTATAATCAGGCCCAAGGCCGAGACTCTGTAAGTAATTTATTATGAATAAATCATATTTTTTGTAAGACTGATTATCGATCCTATGGAAACCCTTGTTTGCTTGCGAATCCTTTGTATTCGGGACAAAGTGTTATTTCCTTTGTCTGCGTTTCATGTCTAAATCGTAAGTTTCATAGAAGTCCGAGGCCTTTTGTTTAAATATCATTGCTTGATCCACTTAAATCCTGACCGTCGGATTAAATTTATCAGGTTGGCAGAGTTTATTATGTAGTTTCGACCTCGCAAATGTAAAACCCAGTTTACACTAAAAACGAGCGCAAAACATAGTCGGATTTGGAATACAAACTTGAAACATTTATTGGGCAAGGATCTATACCATATCGGGTCCGTAAGATAGATATCGGATTGGTGCTTTGAATCGGGTCAGTGTTTTGAAGCATAAAGAGCCTGGTAATTGGACATTGCGACTTGCGATTGATTGACTAAATTGCAGCCGTTGGATCGCGATCAATCGCAGCCGTTGGATCACCAAGCGGTTTCATAATAGTGAATGGTTATCGGGCGCGTCAAAAGCTGTAAGTGGTTTTAGTGGTTTGGCACCCGATTCCATTGAAACGTTGCTACGTAGCAAAGGAGGTGGGGAAGAAAACCGCTTATCGGGCGGTTAACCCCCAGTCTATTGTTCCGCCCGAAATCTTCGACGACCATCGGATCTCACAAATCCATATCAACGGTCACTGAGGGTCGATGCGTTGAATTCTAGTGTACAATAAGCGCACCAATATCAAAAGGTAAAGTTTCAGTGTTTTGGCTTGTTTTTTAGTGTATTTTGATTAAAAAGGAAAACAGTTGGTTATAGTTAAAAGAGGATCCGCATGGTGATTTGGGGTTTTTCTTGAGTTCTACTTCTGCCTACGTCATTTTTGGTATTGGAGCAGAAGAAAGGGTTGTTTGCAATGAAAATTCCACAAAGGAGAGGAGCTGGCATTGGTCGAGGAAGACCTGAAGCAAATGAAATTGTACTGGAAGAGGTACGAAATCTGCGTACGAGAATGGAGACAATTGAGACTACTCAGAAAAGAGCGCCTAAGGAAGGAGATGAGAGCTCTTTAGAAGAATCTCCTGAGGAGGAAGTAGACGAAGACAATGAAACTACCAGAGTTATCAAGATGTTGGCGAGAGTAGGAGGAAAAGAAAAGATGGAAATTCCTATGTATGAAGGGAGTCTCAATACAGAAGAGCTAATGGATTGGATCAATTCATTGGACAAATATTTTGACTATGAAGAGGAAACTAATGACAAAAAGAAGGTGAAATTTGCAGTTACCAGATTGAAGGGTCATGCAGCTATTTGGTTGGTAAACACTTCAGATTTCACACTTTCATCTAGGTTGGTAAACATTTCTATGTTCCCTATCATTTGATTGCTACACCTTGAATCTAGAAACCATACATCCCTTTGTTTTTCTTGTGCTACATTACAAGCTAAAAACATGTTATCTTGTTTCTGATTTTTCTTTGTGAAATTTTCACTTGGTTTGTTACTTATATCATGTTGCTTCTTTCTAAATTCATTTGCATGATGACTATACTTCTTACAATAATGACATTGAACTTGAGAGTTATCATACCTCTGATCTTGTGCTTGATTTTGGCTTGGGCCTTGACTTGGATTTTAATTGTTTCCCCTTCCACTTGAGCTTGAGCTTGAATGGCTTCGTCTTCCACCTCTGTGTAGGCTTCTTCCTCTTCGTCTAACATTTGATCTTCCTCTCCCTCTACCTTGACCAAATGAGACTTGTGTCTTCAAAGCATACTCCAATGAGGATTTTATTGCTTTGTTCAGTCTATTCTCATGAGAAATCAGTGATGCGTGAAGCTCATCCATTGAAAACTGTGAGAGATCCTTTGTTTCTTTTATGACCACAACAATGGCATCAAATCTTGCTGGAAGACTTCTCATTTTTTTCTCAACTATTATCCTTTCCTCAAGTATCTGAAAATGAGACCTGATTTGAGTAACGATTCGAACTACTTGTGTAAAAAATGAGTCTACATTCTCAGACTCTTTCATACAAATTGTCTCAAATTCTCTCCTTAGCATTTGTAGCTTTGTTGTCTTCATTTTTTCCATGCCTTGGTACGTTGTATGGAGGACATCCCATGCTTATTTGGACTTTGTTGCTACTGCAATCCTTGGGAAATTACTTTCATGAACTGCTTGAAAAATGTAGAAGAGGGCTTTTGAATCCTTCTTCATGTTGTCGTTCAAAAAATTATTTTCTGCTTGTGTCAATGCATTGTATCCCAAATATCTGGAGAATAAAACAATGTCTTCATTGTAATAACCCAATAATCATAATTTTTACCATTAAATTGAGGTATTTGAGGATTAGTCAAGCTTTTAATTGATGTTACTATTTTTTACTGTTAAAAAAAACTTTCTCCAATGCCTTCATAACAACTTTTAACTCCCAATAAAACACTTGCACTTACACTGATAAAATTTTACTCCTGCTATGATACCACGTGAAGGTTTAGGCAAAGAAGTATTCCTCAAGACTTCAGTTACTGAGATTAAATCACATAATTGACTTCCCCAACAAAACAAAGCTAAAAAAACTTAGGCAAACCAAAATAGAGTAAAAACAAAGTGGTTATGCAGTGAAAACCAGACTTGAGATTTCCTTAAAGATATTCCAACAAGTATACCTTAGATTATATTTTTGAAAACATGAAAGATACAATTGCATGAAAATAACAAGTATATTTTCGAATACATGAAAGATACAATGGCATGAAAATGGAAGTTGGAGCTTCTTTACCAAGTAAAAATAGAGTTCTTACTGAGATTTACACTTTACCATGAGTTGCAAAGTAACTCACTTTAAATCCCTATAACAAATTTCTCCACACTATTTTCTCTCCAAAAATTCTAGGAGTTACCTCTGCTACATAGCAAAAGACTTCTACATACATGTATATTCAGAACATACATTTTTTAATATTTTAATACATGAAAAGTCAAAGTATTAAAACCTAGGATGGAAAAGCATAATTTTCAGAGTTCACAGATGATATGGAGCACATATATCTCAGTGGCCGAATAAATATCTAGACCATACATTTTACCAACCCTGCATTTAATGCACATTCGTTCTTAATTATCTGAGGTGTTGCAGAATAAGAAGTTTGTATTCCTACTCATAATTTCTTTTAATCCATGTACTTCAACGGCAAACAAAAAACTTCTCCCTGCAACGAAAAATGGTCTTCTATTTGTTGTTGTACTTTTATGAGTATCATAAATGTAGTTGTTGGGATTAATTTTTGTTGGAAATAATAATCCCAACCACCGCAATAAACACCTGACAACAACCATACTTGTCAGAAGTATTTTTTGCTGGTTCAGTGTCTGTTTGAATATGGAAGGACTGAAGCCAGGCACGAACCATTCTGAAACATAACAAGGAATTTAAAACCTTTAATGTATTTTGGTAAATATATATGGGCAAGCATTCATTCAACGTCTATTGCCCACACTCCACAAACACATGTGCGATTCTGATCACACTCAACAACAACATCATATTAATTATTTTGCTCTGTCATGTATTAAATGTAAAATTGTATGTTGAGTTAAATATGAAAGTAAAAGTATTTTTGTGTTGGTTAGAAAGTAAGAGAGTAAGTGAGAAAGAGAGTGAGGTGGAGAAAATTTTTGTGGGCATGTGAAAACAACAGTTATTGTGTTTTACTGTGTGTTATTCCGCGTGAAGTGTAAAACCTTTGTTTTACTTGGTGAATGAGCCGTAGTCTTATGTGAATGTATTTTTCATGATTTAGAATTCAATCCTAAGTTTTTATAGTGTTACTCCAACCTTACTTTGTTTTACTCTATGTTTTTTCCATGAATGAAAATTGTTTTTTTTAACTCTCTGTAATAGCTCCGCGAAATCTAGCTCCGCGACTCCATGAAATTGAGTTGCACGAAAGTAGCTTCGCGAAATATTTTACTTTGCCTCTCCTCATAAATTTTGTTTAATTTTTCTAACATGGTATCACAGTGGGTTAAACTCCGTTAGTGTAAAAACAAGTGTTTTTACCAGCAGTTAAAATTGTTTTGACGACAGAATTTTTGGAGCATATTTACCAACAAGTAGAAAGTTTTTTTATTCACTCAGAAATGGCAACATCAAGCACAAGCTTGACTAATCCTCAACTACCTTAGTTTAATGGAAAAAATTATGATTATTGGACTATTACAATGAAGACCCTGTTTTCATCTCAAGACATTTGCGATTTGGTGGAGAATGGTTTTCAAGAACCAGCAAATGCAGCAGCATACAGTGCCTTATCTCAACTAGAAAGAGATTTGTTAAGGAACAATAGGAAGAAGGATTCAAAAGCCCTGTTCTATATTTTCCAAGTAGTTTCTGAAAGTATTTTCCCAAGGGTTGCAGCAACAACGAAGTCCAAGCAAGCATGGGACACCCTCCAGACAACCTACCAAGGCATGGACAAAGTCAAGACAACAAAGCTGCAAATGTTGAGAAGAGACTTTGAAACACTTTGTATGAAAGAGTCTAAGAATGTAGACTCATTTTTTACGCATGTAAGTGGGCTGGTTACTCAAATCAGGTCTCATGGTGAGACACTTGAGGAAAGAATAATAGTTGAGAAAGTTTTGAGAAGTTTGTTAGCAAGGTTTGATGCCATTTTTGTGGCCATAGAAGAGACAAAGGATCTCTCATGGTTTTCAATGAATGAGCTTAATGCATCACTGATTTCTCATGAACATGGACTTAATAGAGCAACAAGCTCCTCATTGGAACATGCCTTCAAGACACAAGTCTCATTTGGTCAAAGTCGAGGTAGAGGAAGATCATATGCTAGAGGAAGAGGAAGAAGCCCACACAGGGGTGAAAGAAATAGCCCTTCAAGCTCAAATGGAAGAGGTAGCAATCAAAATCCAAGTCAAGGCCCAAGCCAAAATCAAGCACAAGGTCAGAGGTATGATAAATCTCAAGTTCAATGTCATTATTGTAAGAAGTATGATCATTATGCAAATGAATATAGAAAGAAGCAATATGACATTAGTAACAAACCAAGTGTAAATTTCACAAAAGAAAATCAGGACCACGATAGCATGTTTTTAGCTTGTAATGTAGCACAAGAAAAACAGAGTGATATATGGTATCTAAATTCAGAGTGTAGCAACCACATGTCGAGAAACATAGAAATTTTTTCCAATCTAGATGAAAGTGTGAAATCTGAAGTGATATTAGGACTGATAGCAAAGTTTGTCATGGGAAAAGGAAGAGTTAATATCGTAACAAAGAAGGGGGAGAAGAAATACATATCAGATGTTTACTTTGTTCCTGGTCTGAAGCATAACCTCATAAGCATTGTACAGCTCATGCAAAAGAGCTACAATGTCTTCTTCAAGAATGATGTATGCACAATTTTGGATAGGCCTCCAAGAAGATAGCTTATTGCAAAGGTTCATATGAAAAACAATAGAATGTTTCCTCTAAAATTAAAATTAAATTTGAAAAAAGAAGGTACACAAGCACAACTCTTAATGAATTTACAAGAGAATGAAAGAAAAGAGGTAGCGGTCACAGAAGTAAACTTGCATGCAGAGGTCAAAGATGAAAATTGGTTGTCGCATTTGAGATTTGGACATCTCAACTTTGGAGGTTTGAATTTGCTGCACAGGAAAGGCATGGTGAAGGGACTACCAATCATAGAAAAGTTGGACAACCTATGTGAAGGATGTATCTTGGGCAAGCAACATAGAGAGACATTTCCAGTAGGAAAGTCAGTAAGGGCAAAGGCACCTTTGGAGATTGTCCACTCGTATTTATGTGAACCAATGCAGACACCATCAATTGGTGACAGCCACTATTTATTGACCTTCATAGATGACTACACAAGGAAGACATGGGTCTTTCTCCTAAAACAGAAAAGTGAAGTGTTTGAGCGCTTTCGCTAATACAAAGCTCTTGTTGAGAAGCAAAGTGGACACTACATCAAAGTACTTAGGACTAACAGAGGTGGAGAATACATCTCAAATGATTTCCTTCGTTTTTGTATGGAACATGGAATTCACAAGCAATTTACAACAAGGTATACACCTTGGCAAAATGGTGTGGCAAAAAGGAAGAATAGGACCATTATGGAGATGGCAAGGAGTATGTTGAAGGCAAAGCATTTGCCAAATGACTATTGGGTTGAAGTTGTTGCTTGTGCAGTGCATATCTTGAATAGATGGCCAACAAAAAGTGTCCAGAACATAGTTCTTGAAGAGGCATGGAGTGGAAGAAAGCATAGTGTCACTCACATGAGAGTTTTTGGATGTGTGGCATATGCACATGTCCCAGATGAGTTGAGGAATAAGTTGGACAGCAAGGGGGAGAAATGTATATTTGTTGGATACAATGATGAATCCAAGGCATACAAACTCTACAATCCATTAACCAAGAAGGTTATAATCAACATAGGTGTGCAGTTTATAGAAGAGGAAGCATGGGATGGAAGTTTAGAAAAGACAATCAATGTCAAAGCATGTATACCACATGAGGACAAAGAGGAATTAATAGTAGCAAGTAATTCCTCAACAGTGACTCCCTCTACTCCTATTCAAGTGCAACAAAGCAGGCAGCAAGCAACACCATCAATAAATAATAGGACAGTTTCGTGCAACCAAGCAAGTGCTTCTCCAAGCACACCACAAAGCACAACACCAAGTGACATGTCAAGCCCATCTTCAGCAAGCACAAGAAGACCAAAATTCAGAAATTTAAATGAAATTTATGAGCAAGATGAAGTTGATAGTAGCACTAGTTTGAATTCCTTATTTGCCTTGTTTTTTCATGTAGATGACCCAATCCATTTTGAAGATGTAGTCAAAGAATAAAAGTGGGTTGCGGAAATGGAAGAACAAATATAAGAAATAGAAAGGAATGATACATGGGAGTTAGTGAACCTTCCGAAATGAAAACATGTCATTGGAGTAAAGTGGGTCTATAAGACCAAAAGCAACATTGAGGGAAAGAATGAAAGGCAAAAAGGAAGGCTAGTTGTCAAAGGATACAAGTAGCAGCATGGAAGAGATTATGTGGAGATGTTCGCACCAGTCACGCGGATGGAGACAGTGCGCGCAGTTGTGGCGATTACTGCGCAGCACAAATGGAAAGTGTATCAAATGGACGTAAAATCAACGTTCTTGAATGGAGTGCTGAAAGAGGAAGTGTATGTTATGCAACCGCCTGGTTATGAGGTAGAAGGCCAAGAAGACAAAGTGTATCAGTTGAGGAAAGCTCTTTATGGGTTGAAGCAAGCACTGCATGCATGGTATAGCAGGACAGATGCCTACTTGTTGGACAATGGTTTCGACAAATGTGACAGTGAACCCACTCTCTACATCAAAGAGAGCGAAGGTAAGATTCTCATTTTCGTCTTATATGTAAATGATTTTATTTTTTACAGGCAGTGACGATTTCCTCATCACTGATTTCAAACAAGTCATGAAGAGTGAATTTGAAATCATTGACTTGGGATTGTTAAGATATTTTTTGGGCATATAAATGAAGCAAATAGAAAAATGCATTTTTATCTCTCAAACGAAGTATGTGGCAGACATTTTGGAGAGGTCTAAAATGCAGAACAACAAGTCCACATCAACTCCAACTGTCATGGGGTTGAAGTTGAACAAAAAGGATTGCAGAAGCAATGTCAATTTGACATTATACAAAAGCATGATAGTCAGCTTGATGTATTTGACCACCACTAGGCCAGATATAATGTATGCAGTAAGTTTGGTGTCAATGTTCATGGAGACACCCAATGAGACACATTGGCAAGTAGTGAAAAGGATTCTAAGGTATGTCAATGGGACAAAACAGTATGGAATTTTGTACATAGCAACAAGTGATTTCAGGGTGGTTGGTTACACTCACAGTGATTGGGTAGGAAGTGTCGATGACAAAAAGAGCACAACAGGATATGTTTTCATTTGGGTTCTGGAGCCATTTCATGGGCCTCCAAGAAGCAGCCAATAGTGTCACTCTCAACAGCAGAAATTGAATATGTCGCAACGACAGCAGTAGAATGTCAGGTAGTTTGGATGAGAAGGATGTTGATGGATCTTCGTCATGACCAAGAGGGAGAGACAACTATTCTCTGTGACAGCACCTCAGCAATTGCATTGTCAAAGAATTCTGTCTTCCACAAAAGGACCAAGCATATTGATGCTAAATATAATTTTATTAGAGAGTTGATTAACAATGATGAAATTGTGTTGCAACATTGCAGGTCAGAGGAACAATTTGTTGATATCTTCACAAAGCTATTGGCACGTGATAGTTTTGTTTATCTCAGAAACTATTTGGGAATTGTCAATGGCGACAATTGTGATTAAGGGGGAGTGTTGGAAATTATAATCCCAACCATCGCAATAAACACCCTGTGATCCAGGTGGCTCCAGAGACACACACAGGACAAACAGGGCTTATGGAAGCTCGAAAATCAAAGTGATCAGAATGCCTTCGAACTAGTACCAGAGCATAGATCTTGTCGTCCCAATTGCAGGGGTGTGAACGGTTCATCAATCCGAGCTCGTATGAGGGAGAATGAGCTAGTCAAAGTTTTGGTCAAAGTTGGAATGTGGGCCAGGTTTAAATGTCTTACAATTTGACTGGCCCTAGGGCATGAAACCTAGCTCCCAAAAGCAGAAGAAATTGTTGCCTCCTTAATTTTTCTAATAATCCTTATGTTAGACAAAATGAAAAATTAGCCCTATTTTAAGAAATATATATATATATATGGGGTGGCGGGCCAGTAACCCCACAACCCTCCCTAAACCAACACATAACAAATTATAATTAAAATTGGCTGATCAGCCATGACCCTCATCAACCCCCAACCCTCAACTGCACCATATTAAACATTCAATTATGGGGTGGCTGGGCCACCTCCGGTGGACCCGGCCCACACCCCCAAAACCCCAACACTTGACTTTATACGTTGTATTAAAAGGAGGGGCCGGTGGGAGTTGAACCCATGGCCGGCGAGAGGGCCAACCCTGCCCATGTGACGGCCCCATATGTCACCCCCCATAATGGTCGACCCAAAATAGAACCCCAATTAATGCGCTCAACGACTAACACCAACCGGGCCCCATGTAAACTCAGACTACTGCGGAGGTTATGGGGCAGACTGCCCAATGCGGACCCGACCCCCAACAAAAATATATTTTGTGGTTTTTTTAAATGAAGGGTGTGCTAAAATGGAGAGGTCGGGGTTTGACCACCTGACCTCCTCATAATTTGAGAATTTTACCATAATGCCAAACCAACTTCTTATTTAATCTGCCCATCAAAAATTTATATAAACCCATCATTTGCTTAGTGCATGGGGGAGCCAAGAGAGCGCATGGAAATCGAGATTGTAATTTTTAATTAATTTATTGTACGTGGAACCATAAGCCCAAAGAAGAGGCAGGGGGAACCATGATTGGGCGAAATTCTCAGGAGGGTGAAATTTTTGCACTGTCCAAAATGGACAAATTTTATGTCGATCTTATACCTTTCAGCGACATGAACCCGATGGCACAGTCAGTTTCCTGATCTAAGTAGCAGATTTTCAAAGAACCCGGAGGAGGGAATCTTTGAGGAATCTAGGGGGAATCTAAAAGATTCATTGAGCCCCAGATTTTCACTTTCTCAAAATTCAGAAATTTGACAGTCGATTTTGCACTATTCGACGCCACAAATTTGATGGTGCATTCAAATTTTCCATTTGCTCATTTCAGTTTTTGGCCACTTTTCAAAGTGGAGCTCAGGTGTCAGCATTCATGTGCGAATAACCATTCCATGAGATTCGACGCCGTGAGATTGATGGTATGGCCAGATTTAGCAGTTTGTTATCCTTTTCTTCATATGGCCCCAGGATGTGAGGTATATGCAGTGCGTTCATGTACTTCTTTTGCTATGAGATGCAATGTGCTGCATAGATCCCTGTTTGATGTTTGATGTGGGATCTTGTTTTCTTATTTGTTTCATGATTCCTATTTGACATGATGCGGAATCATTTGTGGGATGTACTTGTTGTCATGATTCATCATGTTTTGTTTGAGATCCCTTTGTTGTTATGTTGATAGGATATTCATGTGTCGCCATGTATGTTTGCATTGAGATCCCTTTTATGTCATGTTGGCCAGATGCTCATTATCATAATGCATGAGTTTATGTCATACTGATAGGAGTCCTTTTTGACTGAGAGTTCCTGTAGCCGAACATCTCTTGGAGCCACTCCTGCGTGAGGGCATTTTCCTTGTATGACGGCGACGTCACTTCTTATGTACATCATCACTATTGACAGCAGTTAATGCAGTGGCCTAAACCATCTTGACACCGAGGCCCGGAGACGTAGTCTCTCCTGGACGAATTCTATTATCAACGTCTTGTATTTTTCTATTGTTGATGATTGTCATGTTCCTTCTTCTTTACAACATGCAGATATGTTCAATTATGCTAATTTAATTACAATTCTAATCACATCACGAAAGTAAAAGATCTTGGTTAAATCTGGGAGCTGAGTCAACTCGGATCACCCTAACAACAACCATACTTGTCAGAAGTGTTTTTGCAGGTTGCGTCTCTGTTTGAAAATGGAAGGACTGAAACTAGGCGCGAACCATTCCGAAACGCAACAAGGAATTTAAAGCATTTAATGTATTTTGGTAAATAGATATGGACAAGCATTCATTCAACGACTATTGCCCACACTCCACAAACACGTGCATGATTGTGATCACACTCAAGAACAACATCATATTAATTATTTTGCTCTATCATGGATTAAATGTAAAATTGTATGTTGAGTTAAATATGAATGGATTAAATGTAAAATTGTATGTTGAGTTAAATATGAATGTAAAAGACTTTTTGTGTTGGTTAGAAAGTAAGAGAGTAAGTGAGAAAGAGAGCAAGAGTCTCTGTGTTATTGTGTTTTACTGTGTGTTAATGTGAATGTATTTTTCATGATTCAAAATTCAATCCTAAGGTTTTTACAATGTTACTACAACTTTACTTTGTTTTACTCTCTATTTTTGCCGTGATTTTTTTTTTTTTAAATCTCTATAATAACTGCGGGAAATCTAGCTCCGAGACTCCACGAAATTGAGCTACACGAAATTAGCTTCACGAAATTTTACTCTGCCTCTCTGCTTAATGTTGGAATGTTAATTCCAACTGCAGGCTGCAGGCGGACGTGGGTAGCGACGGATGCCGACTCAGCAAGCACAACGACGGGAGCACAAAACCGTTCAGCAAACCCGCCTGAAATTTTTCGGACCACTTTCCGGCAAAGGCATTTTCCGGCTAATTGAACCCGATGCAATAAAATTTGGGCACGCGTCCCACCCCATACGTCAGCATACGTAATATTTCGGGAGGTAAAGTTCAACATTAAAGTGGCTCCCGATATTTTTGTCAGCCGTCCGATGCAGCTCATCGTTCTCCGCCGTCGATTGCTTCAAACCTGCATACGAGACAGAAATTAAATGCCTTGCGTGGAGTGAATTGAAACTTTCAGTTTGACCGCCGACTTGTCAGTAAAAGAATTGATCGCCATGCTGAGAATTAAATGGCATTCGTAAATAGTTGGTGAAATTTTAATTTTTGATGTTTTATATTTGGTCACGGGAGCATGGCTTAAATTATTAAAAAAATATATCATGTATAATTTTGTTTTTGGGTTCATTCATATAAAGAGTGAAAAACAAAATGGTTCGCTGCTGTAATATGTTTTTCCATTAGCACATGGAACGAGTAAAAACAAAAAAAAAGGTTTTATCGTGCTTTTTTTTGTGGTTGACTATAAAATGAAATGGGAGAAGCAGTGGCGCCAGTGTGTGTGAAATTTCAAGGCACAGCAATGTGAATGCAAGCAGCGCGATGGTTGAATGGAAATAGGGATAACTCGTAGCAGCCGAAAAACCAAGGGAGATGCACAACAGTGCATAGTTTTGGGTTGACTTTTTGTGATGAGACTCGAGGTTTGCACAGCAGTGCAATATGTGAATGAAAAACAAAACGGAGACGAGTATTGTATAATGCTAAGGCGAATATGGCACAACAGTGCATAGAATGATGCGTGGTGTGTATACTGCACAGGGTTTCGAACCAAAAGAAAACCAGATTGAAATGTAAGTTTTTTTTGTCGGTTACCCAAACGAAAGGGGAAGCAAGACGTTATGGGGTCAGAAATCCTTTTGGTAAATGTAATGTAAATTTTACTGCATATGTAAAATTTTATTTTTACTGCAGTATATGTAAAAAGGGCTTTTACAGCAGTAAAAGAAAAAGAGATTTTTACACACCAGCAGTGTAAAAATTCTCAGGAGGAGACAGAGCTTCTTTTTGTTGGTTGAAATTTTTTTTGGTAAATCCCTCTCAGTAAAAGAGGATGAAGTTTGTATAAGGCATTATATTTTTAATGAATACAAATCTTTGTGTGGGTATGTAATACTCTGTCCTCAATTTTTTTTAAGCTTCCCTGTGCAAAAGATCCTGTGGAGAGAGGAAACAGAGCATTGCCTCTGTGGAGTTTATTTTGTTTGTTTTTGGGATTTTACCAGAAAAATCCCCAACAGTGGTATCAGAGCTAGATCAGGCTCTTTGAAGTGTCAAAGAAGCTGAATGAAAGATTCTTGTTGCAGCTGAAAAAACTTCTCCAGCAGTGTGAAGTCTCAGGCAAAAGAACCTAGGTATTCCTCAAAGTTTTTTCTGTGTTGCTGTTGAAGAAACAGTGAGTCATTTTAAAAACACAGTCAGCTATTTTAAGAATAGTTAAGAATGGCAAGGTCAAAGAAGAAAGCCTCCAATTCTCCTAAGGTTGTGTCTCCCGCTTCTATTAAAATAGAAGACAATCTACTTGAAAGCATTCTATTTGAGGCTTCAAAGTTTAATGGAAATTTTGATATGTGGGAAATAAAAATGAGGGCTGTCTTACAGTCTCAAGGGATTGAAATCTGGGAATCAGTGATTGATGATAGCAAGAAGGATAAAGAATCCAAGGAGTATAATGCACAAGCAGCAAAAATAATCTTGGATGGACTGCCTGATTCTGTGAAGAAGAATCTAGGAAAATATTCATCAGCAAAGGAGATATGGGACAGACTTCATGACCTTCATGCAAAGGGAGCACTGACCATGACCATCAGTCAAGAAGAAAATTCTGAACCCATCATAGAAGCTGAAAGTGAGAAGATTGACCTCATCAAACTTCAAGTAAAAGAATGGGATGAAGAGCTCGTCAAGCTTAAGAAGGAGCTTGATCAATGCAAGAGGAAACATCATGAAGAAGTCATATCCATGACAAATCAGTTGAATAAAGCAAAGAAGCAGGAAGATGCCTTGTTAAGTCAACTTGAACAAAGGCACAAGAGAGTGAATAAGCTTATAGAAGAGATTGGACAGTACAAGGCAGAGGTCTCCTCCCTTAAGTCTGAATTACAAGAAGCTAGGAAGCAGGCACAAGAAGCTAAAAAGAAAATGGAGAGCAGTCAATTAGAAATCTCCAAAATGAAGACAAATATCATTTCTCTTAAAATAGTAGCAGCTGAAGCTACTCGTAGCAAAGAAGAAACTGAGGAACAACTTGCAAAGAAGAATAATGAGTGTGAAAGATTGGAAGAAGAGATTGTCCTCCTCAGGAAAAAGGTTGAAGGGATGAACAAAATCATGAAGAGCTCTCAAGCCTTGGATGACATGCTCAGCTATCACAGATCTCCATCTGATAAATCAGGACTTGGGTATGTAGGTGAACCTTCAAACAAGAATGAAAATGCTTTAAGCAAAGGAGATGTGAAGAAGCCAGAAAGAAATTGTGATGCTCCTAGTTCCAGCAAAGGCAATGGGAAAGATCAAGGCTACAATAGAAGAAATCCTACTCCAAGTAGAAAACCAGCTCCAAGAAGAAATGTAGCTGATGTCAAAGAGGCAAGATGCAATGGTTATCATCAAAGGATCTCAAGGCAGCAAAGCTTCAGAAGTACATCAAGGAAACCTCCATCTCCCAGGTACCAAAGTTCATTTTTTGGTTATTGTTATGCTTGCTCAAACTTTGGTCATATGGCAAAAAACTGTAGAGCATTTCATAGAGATAGATGTTGTAGTCTCCGACAATCTCCAAGAAACAATTTTACAAGAAGAAATCATGAAATCTTATTCATGAACAATGTAGAATGTTTCAAGTGTCATAACATTGGGCATATGGCACGTGATTGTAACTTAAGATGGGCTCCTATGCAAGCTAGACCCACACAAAAGAAGAAAGTTACACAAGTATGGAGAAGGAAGGAAATACAGCCTGAAAGCCCCTTGAGCTCCCTAGTTGATCTAAGTTTCTTTTGAGAAAACTTTGCTGAAAGAAAACAATGCATACAGTTAAGGGGGAGCCTGTAATTATTGATCATTATTGCTGAACTGTTTTAACAATCATTCTTTGATGAAGATCTTGTTATAGGGGAGAGATATGGAATTAAATCTGCCATAAAAGCAGAAAAAAAATCTGCAGGGCATGGAGATTGCGTGGAGGATGTATTGCAGTGCAGCAGAGCGCAAATGAATTTTTTTTTGTTGTTAATCCCTCTGAAATGTAATATGCAGCAGTGTTGAAAAATGTAATTTTTTTTATCACATATGCAATGCAATATGCACAGAAGTGCATAAAGAAAAACAGGGGCAGCGTATATTTTTAATGCACATGGGATGAATGAGAATGTGTGTGGCAGCAGAAAAACGAAAGGAATTGCACAGCAGTGCATTGTGTAAATAAAAAAAATGAAGACGAAGATTGTGTGAAGCAAGGGTGTAAAAAGGAACAGGGGCAGCCCGTGTTAATTTTTTTTGTGTGGAGAATGAAGCGCAGCAGCGTGAGGATGATTTCTTTTTATATGCAAGTAATGCAGAGTAAAGAGTTAGTGTATGGGCACAGCAGTGTGATGAAATGAAATACGCACAACAGTGCAAATTGCAGAGGCAACGCAGCAGCGAATAAAAACCCAGGGGAGATAGAGTCTATGGTTATGGGTATGGACAGCAGTACGTAAGAAAAAGGCAGCAGCGTGATGGCAAGAAGGAGAAGCACAGCAGTGCGAAAAAAATGAAACCAAAGCAAGAGAGGTGCAGCAGCGTGAAGAAAAGTTTTCCCATTGTGAAGAAGGGAAGCACGCATAAGTGCACAAGTGAAGAATTCTCACACAGCAGTGTGAATGTGAGAAAGGGAAGGCGCAGCAATACATATGTAAGAATTTTTTTTATTAACGCACAGCAATGCAGAGTTTGTAAAGAAATGTAAGTGAAGTGCAGCAACACAATAAGCAAGTAGTGAAACGCACAACAATGCAGGTGTAGACGCAGTAGCGTGGAGCAGACACATCAGTGTGGGGTAGACGCAGCAAAGAAGATGGCACAACAGTGCAGCAGAGAATATGCAGCAACATAAAAGAACAATGTAATGGGTATGCACAACAATGCAATGAATGTTTTGTTTTGGAACTGCACTTGAAGCAGTCATTTGGTGAAACCCTCTGTTAAAGAGGAAGGTGCTTTTCAGCACAGTGTCATGGTGAATCCCTCTGTCAAGAGGAAGATGCTTTTCAGCATAGTGTGGTGAATCCCTCTGTCAAGAGGAAGGTGCTCTTCAGCACAGTCTCAAGTGAATCCCTCTGCTAAGAGGAAGACAACTTTGATTGTTTGTGGAACTGCATCAGAAGCAGTGTTGGTGAATCCCTCTATGTGAGGAAGATGTCTTTGTAATAGCAGTGTTGGTGAATCCCTCTATGTGAGGAAGATGTCTTTGTAACAGCAGTGTTGGTGAATCCCTCTATGTGAGGAAGTGTTTGGGTATAACTGAATGCCCAGCAGTTGAAATTAAAGGGGAGTGTTGGAATGTTAATTCCAACTGCAGGCTGCAGGCGGACGTGGGCAGCGACGGATGCCGACTCAGCAAGCACAATGACGGGAGCACAAAACCGTTCAGCAAACCCGCCTGAAATTTTTCGGACCACTTTCTGGCAAAGGCATTTTCCGGCTAATTGAACCCAATGCAATAAAATTTGGGCACGCGTCCCACCCCATACGTTAGCATACGTAATATTTCGGGAGGTAAAGTTCAACATTAAAGTGGCTCCCGATATTTTTGTCAGCCGTCCGATGCAGCTCATCGTTCTCCGCCGTCGATTGCTTCAAACCTGCATACGAGCAAGAAATTAAATGCCTTGCGTGGAGTGAATTGAAACTTTCAGTTTGACCGCTGACTTGTCAGTAAAAGAATTGATCGCCATGCTGAGAATTAAATGGCATTCGTAAATAGTTGGTGAAATTTTAATTTTTGATGTTTTATATTTGGTCACGGGAGCATGGCTTAAATTATTAAAAAAATACATCATGTATAATTTTGGTTTTGGGTTCATTCATATGAAGAGTGAAAAACAAAATGGTTCGCTGTTGTAATATGTTTTTCCATTAGCACATGGAATGAGTAAAAACAAAAAAAAGGTTTTATCGTGCTTTTTTTTGTGGTTGACTATAAAATGAAATGGGAGAAGCAGTGGCGCCAGTGTGTGTGAAATTTCAAGGCACAGCAATGTGAATGCAAGCAGCGCGATGGTTGAATGGAAATAGGGATAACTCGTAGCAGCCGAAAAACCAAGGGAGATGCACAGCAGTGCATAGTTTTGGGTTGACTTTTTGTGATGAGACTCGAGGTTTGCACAGCAGTGCAATATGTGAATGAAAAACAAAACGGAGACGAGCAGTGCAATATGTGAATGAAAAACAAAACGGAGACGAGTATTGTATAATGCTAAGGCGAATATGGCACAACAGTGCATAGAATGATGCGTGGTGTGTATACTGCACAGGGTTTCGAACCAAAAGAAAACCAGATTGAAATGTAAGTTTTTTTTGTTGGTTGCCCAAACGAATGGGAAGCAAGACGTTATGGTGTGAGAAATCCTTTTGGTAAATGTAATGTAAATTTTACTGCATATGTAAAATTTTATTTTTACTGTAGTATATGTAAAAAGGGCTTTTACAGCAGTAAAAGAAAAAGAGATTTTTACACACTAGCAGTGTAAAAATTCTCAGGAGGAGACAGAGCTTCTTTTTGTTGGTTGAAATTTTTTTTCTTAAATCCCTCTCAGTAAAAGAGGATGAAGTTTGTATAAGGCATTATATTTTTAATGAATACAAATCTTTGTGTGGGTATGTAATACTCTGTCTTCAATTTTTTTTAAGCTTCCCTGTGCAAAAGATCCTGTGGAGAGAGGAAACAGAGCATTGCCTCTGTGAAGTTTATTTTATTTGTTTTTGGGATTTTACCAGAAAAATCCCCAACACTTAAATTCTGTTTAATTTTTCTAACAATTTTCCAACACAGCGCACAAGAAGTCCTCAGTACCTACGTTCCTTCATTCAATTATTTTTTCTCATTGAACTCCATTCCTTAAATTTCTAAAAGAAGATAATAGAAATTGTAAACTCAACCCTTTATGAGAGGTGAAGGTTGAAGGTTCACATATTTCGATGTGAATATGACTTTATTTTTGTAATCAGATGCGAATATATCTATAGTGGGGAGGATATAAATTAACATTTTGACCGACGGACGGAGGATATTAATCACATATATGTGTTTGTTTGTACTGTTAAATCCTTAGGAATGGGAAAAACAATTCGGTGGCAGAACTATGAATGGTTTTATGCTTCAAAATTTTCTTAGAAAATGGTGAGAGTAAACATATCAGGGATATGATGTAAGTGGTTGTGAAGAACGAGTAGAAAACGTTGTTTTGTCTAATACATCATTCAACAAATCAAAGAATAACCGATTTAATTTATATATGATTTGTTTTCTCTTGCTAATTAAGCACATTAAAATCATTATTTATTTTAACCATTTATGTGATTTATCTCACTCCATAACTTTACAAATAATTTTGGTAATATGCATGGATTCTTCACCAAGCACGACCAAAGCAAATTGCAATATATGGTTGCGTAAAGCAGGAGAAAAACGTGCAAACGCACGAAGTATGTGAGATACGTATGAGGTACACATTTAAAATAACTTCGCATAGTTGTATTTTTTTATTTTTAAATTTCCCCGTCTCGCGATAGAGCTGTATTTTGTTTTACCGTTACGCTATCGCGTTGACATTTTAGAATATTTTTTTAACTTGACTTCTAGGGTTTTAGGGAATGGGTCCCGTCAGTTATCTTCAATTTTATATAGATTGTAAATTTTGGAGAGGGAAAAAGTTAATTGTTTGATTCTGAGATATTTTTCAGTGAAAATCATATGGAGTATCATTTGTCGACGCGTTTCGAATCAACTAGTGTGGTTCATTGTCAAACCAACTAGTGTGGTTAATTGTAGGACAAGTAGAAGAAACAGATCCAGCGTAGCATGGTAAGCGTAGCATGCTAAATAGTCGAAACCAACAAGTAGAAGAAACAGATCCAGCTTAGCATGCTAAATAGTCTGAGCGGAGCGTCCAACAGCTAACTAGACCAACGGATAAGACTAAGGTCAAAATTATTACATTAATTTAATTAGTAAGATTAATTGTTTGATTTTATTTAGATCGAATGTTTTGAAAAGAGTTAATTGTTTGATTTTATTTAGATCGTAGATTTTGGAAGGTTTTGAAACTTGGATAGAGAAAAAGTTAATTATGTAATTTTCAATTGTGAAATATTTTAAAAACTGCAATTTATTTAAGTTTAGTTGAATTGAAAAGAACTGCTATTCCTATTTGAATGGCAGATTTTCCAATATCAGACATGAAAGAATCCATTTCTGCCCGTCTCAAACATGTTAGACATGAAACAAATCATTTTTGTCTATTAGATTTTGAAATATTTTAAAATTTACAACCTATCTAAATTTAGCTAGAAAAACTATCATCTTGCAGATTTTCCATTATTTCAAACATGCCAGATAAAAAAAGTTAACTGTTTTGAGAGTTTTTGCTTAAAAAAAGTCTCTCAAGCATGTCGAACAGAAGAGAATTTAACTATTTGAACTTGCATTTACTTGACTTCGCCTATAAAAATTTTGAAATAACGTCTTCAATGCAACAATGGCTATCAACAGCAGGCAACAAAACACTTGTATCAGGACATGACACTGCATAACTTCTAATAATATTGGGCCTAGTACTTCCAGATCTAGTTCCATCTGCATCACGAATATAGAGACTACAGTACATCACAATTTACCCTGTTATAAACCAGGCAGCGTACAGGCATGGCCGAGGCATTTGCTTTGGCCTCCGCGTTTTATTTCGAGTGTTCCGGGCCTTCGCTAATCCTGCATTCGCTGCACTGGATTTTGAGATCCGGTGCCCACCACTGATGAATCCCGTGAGCCCTTTTGAAATCCGGCGCCGGGACCAAACTGATCGTAAGCCTCGCGGAGGGAATGCGATGCAAGGCCTTCGATTCTACACCGACGGCGGACAGAACCAATTCGCCGATGGAAAGCCTCGCAGCGCTGCCGCCGCCGATTTGCCGCATCATCTTCTGGTTAGTGAAATAGGCAACGTAAGCGGAACAGATATCGTCCCTCGGATTAACGTAGAGGCAGGGAAGCCACGCGCGGAGGGCGAAGAATGCATTTTGTGATTCGATGCGGCTGTGCTTGTCTTTCAGCGCCGCCGCTAGCCCCGCCGCCACCAGGCTGCGGGCGACGTGCAGGCCGTGCTTGACCTTGTCGTTGCTGATTCTGTTCACAGGAGCCGAGCTGAACGGCGGGTTGAAGAGATGGGCTTCCAGGAACTGTCCTTCTTCGGCTATCCGTCTCCCCACGAGTAACGCCATGGCCGCCCCGAGAGAATGCCCAGCGATCCACACGTTCTCCTATCCGCTGTCGCACACGCATTTCTTCACCGCGTTGAACGCTGCCCTAAACCGGGCGGTCGTGTGCAGTCCGTTTTTAAGTATCTGTAGATCCAGTTTTAGGTCGCCGGCGAAGGTGCCCGATTTGGGTATTGTTCCCCTGAAGGCTACCACGATCTTGGGTGCGCCGGCTGGCCGGAACGGTGATCGCGCTGCCTTCCTGCTCCACTTGTACACGGCGCCGAAGATGGAGCCACCCTCGTCTACATCCACCAGTGGGTAAACTAGCTTGAAGTTGAAGAAACTCCACCACTTCTCCGCCAGAGCGTCCCGGCCAAGCCTGCCGGCTTGGCGGTCGCGTTCCTGTATGCACGTTCCCTGCACCAGACTGGCCGCTACGCATCGCCTGTGATTGGAATCGCACCTGCATTTGAAAAATACGAATTAATGAATCTAGACAGACCAAATATCATTGAATTTGGTAAGAAGCCTTCAGCGCATAAGTTAATGAACAAAAACGCGGGGTGATTGTAGTCGTTCGTGCGAACGTTCTTACCAGTCAATGTTAGTGAGATGACAAGGCCCTGAGAGCTCGAAGCTCTGGCGCTCGTTTGCCATTTTCTTGGACCTCGAATTAGCAGAGAAAATTCTATGGCCATGGCATTAACAGTCGTCCATTTTGATAGCATGATGAGGCCGCGGAATCTGGAAGACTGGGTTCGCTTTGGACTGTTTCGGTAATTTTCTGAGCGTTTACCTAATAATATAAATTTCATCAAATCTTATTCGCCCACTGTGGAGTTTGAAGAGCGCGGTAACACATGTCGGGATCACTTTTTTTGATTGCAAGTGGAGATTCCGACTTCAATGCGCCTCCGTCTCCGACTCCCACTCCGCACTTAAAAGGAAATGAAAGTGGACGCAGGCGTAATCCATCCTGAAGTGAAAGAGGACTTAGAATTTTATGAAGAGGACTGAAGTGAACAATATTTTAGAATTTTATGAATCGAAGTGAATTCAAGCAATTAATGTCTTTTTTTTGTTGAGCCATTTTTAAATATTTCCAAAATACACATTACAATTAAATTGAAAATTTTATTTCAAAATTATATCTTTTTACATTCCGTTCTGATATATAGTAAATGTCTTTTATGCTTTGGTAAATTAGAATATAATATTTTAGCATGGCTTAAAGATTCCTGAATGGCTTATATATATATATATATATATATACATATAAATCTAACAAAAACCAAACAAACAAACAATCTTACATCATTCCCATGGATCAGGATATCCTTATTAGTTAGATCATGTCTAAAGAGGGATACACTTACAGGGTTAGCCGGATCTTCTTTCGAAACCTGATATACGAATCAATCAAGCAATTAGATTATGTGAGAGCCAGAACATTGAGTAGAGCGTACTACAGGGATGGTGGGATTGACCGATAGAGCGTAGTACATGGGTGGTGGGATTGATCGATAGGAGCCTCTAGTGGGAGGCATGTCTCGAGGTCAGACTCTCCACTTGCAAATAATAAAAATAAAGAAAGATGCTCTTCAATTCTAATATGGGACTCAAATCAACCTGCAATATCAAATTGGCGAATCCCTCTACATTATAATACTGAGCTTGACCACGTATTAATTTAAAGGGTAAACATTCAGAAAAACCGTTGTATTTAGTTTCTGCCTTCAGAAAAACGTTCAGAAAAGCTGTATCGAACAAATGGGTGGCTGCATGGTTATTATTAAAAGGTAAGTTCTCATACTGGTCCTTTTACTTAGGGAGGTGACCATCTAATTCTGGTTACCGATTCGACGGCGAAGAAAATGGCAAGCGAACCTGAGATCTTGGAGCTTTCAGAGCCTCCCTTTCTCACCAACATACATTTGTAAGAATGTTCATACAACTGACTGAAATCTCACGTTATTTGAATTTCTATTCAATAATTCATCTGCTGCACAGACAGCAAATCGACGACGGCTACATTGCAGACCTCGCGCCAGATTTAAAGAGGGAGTGCTGGATTCATCAGTAAGCGCCAGATTTCAGAATCCGGTACAACGAATTCAGGATTTACGGAGCCCCGGGCTTCTTGAAATAAAATAAGGATGAAGAAGCAAGTGCCCTTGAGGTGCCAGGTTTTTAACCGGGTAAATTGTGTTAAAATAATTAATTACTCCCGCATTAAGAAGTTGGTTCAGAATCCGGTGCAGCGAATTCAGGATTTACGACGCCCCGGGCTTCTTGAAATAAAATAAGGATGCCGGAGCAAGTGGCCCTTCGGGTGCCAGTTGGTTGCCAGGTTTTTAACAAGGTATATTGTGTTGAAATAATTAATTACTCTTGCATTGAAAAAAATGGTTAAAATTAGAGGGTTAGTTCACTAACTTAAGTTAACGCAAGTCGAACTAAGTCATAGTCGAACCAGTGAAATTATAGTCGAATTTGATGTGTGGTTAAATACTCCTCACCATGTTCATTGTAACTACGTGATCAATTGAAGAGTTGCAACCCGTGTTATTGTGTGTGTAAATTTTGTTATTTTGTTTCTTTCCTACTCTGCCTTTCCAACAAACTGGTATGAGAGTCCAGGAAGGAATACAAATTTGTAGAGCCAAAAAATCAATAAGAAGAAGGAAGTGAAGAAGGTTGAATTTTTTTTTTTTAATTGCATTGTAAAATCGCACAACTGTCATTATGAGGGATGGAAAATACACATGGTAGTTGTGGGGAGTTTCTGTGTAACCCACAAATACCCTAAATTCTATTGTCAACTCTATTTTCTTCCTTGATTCTTTGGAGACATGGCAATAGACAAAGGCTGGAAAATACACATGGTAGTTGTGGGGAGTTTCTGTGTAACCCACAAATACCCTAAATTCTATTGTCAACTCTATCTTCTTCCTTGATTCTTTGGAGACATGGCAATAGACAAAGGTTCCAAAGATCCTGAATTGCAATACATCCAACTTCTTCCCCGAGAAAGCCTCCTTTAGTGTGATCATGCCAAGAATCCGATAAGGACTCCTGTTCTGCAAATAGACCGTTGTGTTGCATGCTTCAATGCACAAGTGGAAAGGTGGGATTTGGTCATGCAACATCGTCTGTGCTACTCCCACAATGCTCCGGTTCTTCGATTGATTGTGGATTGTGGGGTGTGGTCAATGTTCATCGAATGCCTTCTTTTGCACATAATTTTTTGAGCTTATTCGAAACGTACTCACCTCCATTATCGCTCATGAGAGTCTTCACCTTCTTGCCCATTTCTTTCTCCACCAGTGCTTTGAACTCTAAGAAATTGGAAAAAGTCTCATCCTTCTTCCACATGAAGAAGATCCAACACTTCCACAAATAGTCATCAATAAAGATAACAAAATACGTGTGCCTAGCAGTGGAGGCTATCGAGAAAGGTCCACAAACATCAAAGTGGATCCTTTCAAGCACTGCATGTGCTCTATAGTCCTGATCATGGAAAGTGGCTTTTGTCTACTTCCCCAAGGTGCACCCTTTACATGTGTCCTACTACTCTAGTGCTCCTTTGGGGATACATGTGGTAATCTGTTGCATGATCTTCAAAATGCCATGATGCAAATGGCTAAATCTTCTATTCCAAAGTTCGACGATATTGCGACTCTGCACCTTCTCTGTTTTTGTGCTCAATCCTGCATAATCCTCCATGTCTAGCTTGTAGAGGTTCTTCACACGAACCCTGATCTGCTTCACCTGTCCCATGGCTATGTATCTCAAGAATGTCTTTCCTTTGTTGAAGATCACATCATAGCCATGGTCTTCCAAAACTGCAACAGAGATAAGATTCTTCTTTAGACCCTAACAAACATCACATCCTAAAGTTTGAGAGGGGAGTTTGACCCCCTCTGAAAGGTGACTATACCAATCCCAATCTCATTGTACCTTCCATCATCTCCCATATCAATGTGCATTGGGAGATCCTTTTCCTCCAGATCACTAAAAATATCTCTATTCGCCATCATATGGAACGAGGCATTGCTATCAAGGTACCGCACACTTCCCATCACTGTGTTGGACATGCATGCAATGAGAGTAAAATCAAGCTCGAACTGTGAAGCCAAGGATTCACCCACTGCTCCTCTTATGGTCTTCTTGCTTTCCTTCTTGTGTGGACACTTCATGGCATAGTGCCTAAATTCATGATAGTGAAAGCACTTGATTCTAGACAAGTCTTTCTTCTTGCCCCCTTGACTAGATTCTTCTTTGGATTGGGATTTCTTCCCTTTCCCTTTATTTGCCTTTCCAGCCAAAGCACATTTCTCCTCATCCTCGCCCTTGGATGAAGTCTCGTCTATGGTATTCCGCCTTATTTTCTCTTGTACCAAATTAGACCACAATCATTCCCAATTTGGTAGTTTCACCCTCCCATTCACGAAAGCTTGGTAGTTGTGCCAGCTCTTGGGAAGGCCTACAAGGGCTAGGCTCACCAAATCATCCTCTTCTACAATAACACTAACTTGACCAAGTTCATTATGACACTATGTGAACCTGCTCAGGTACTGTGGAATGGTCTCGTTCTTCTGCATCTTGATATTCAAAGTTTGTCCTTGAGTGCCAATTTCCTGATGTCACTACTATTATGGAACAAATTTATCAGTGCTTTCCATATTGAATATGAAGTCTCTTTCCCATTGATATTTGAGAGAATATGATCAAGTACTCCCTCCAATATGATTCTCCTCGCCTTGGCTGCACACTTCTTCCATTCTGCTAGATCCTTTGCATTAGATGTTATCAATTTTGAAATATCATTATGAATAAATTCCTTCAACCCACTATCCTCTGGTACTGCCTCCATGCAACATAGTTCAACCTTCCCTCAAGGGTAAACTCAAGCCTTACTCCATTGAAATCCATATTCTCAGTCCTAAATGTTGGTCGCTCTAATTGTTTTCACAATTCGAGCTCCACATAAATTGTCAACCCGAGAAGGTCTTTTTATTCCAAAGGTAATAGCGCACTGGATATGCTCAATTTCAAAAGCAGCTCAATGTTGTAGTAAAAGAAAGTCACACACATCTGTTTAAATTCATCACTCTATCAATTCACAGTCTACTTAATTAAAGCTGAAGTCAATTAACTTATAGCAGACACGATTTCTCTGTTACAGCAAAGGGAAATAAATTTATAAGGAAAGAAATCATTCAACCATAACAGGAACAGGACCCTATTCCTTGGTGGGAACTTCAGCACCTGCTGCCTGGCACTAATCACACTGTAAAAGAAGTAACCTCAAGAGGTCAAGACCCTATTCCCAGGAACAGGAATCTTCAGCACTTGGCCTCTTGTTTCTAATCACACTGCAAGTAAAAGAAAGCAATCAATGGGAGCAAGACCCTATCCCTCTGTGCAGGGATCTTTAGCACATGCTCTCATCATCCACTCGTGCATTCAATATATGTAGCGCTAAGAAACAGAGTATCACAAACCATGTAACTAGTGTTTCAGCAACAGAATTAAAGACAATGCAAATACATAAGAAATAAACAGCTACAGGAATAAAGGGGTGAATCTTGTGAGGAAGGCGGGCCCTTTCCTTCTCACAAGATTCCCCAAGAGAAAGAATTAAACTGGAACGCTCAAAACAAGTCTTTATTCATCTGTCAAGAAACTGATACATTACAAAAAGGAGATTAGCTCCTGTCTCACACAATGCTGTTCTATGAATTACAGTTCGATCCCCTCTAATGATGATGTCTCCTCTTTTTAAAGAGGAGACATCATTTACAATTTACACAAGAGCGAATATCTCGATTCTGTTCAAAATAAGACTATTCTGTTCTTTTTTTAAAAAGAGATACTGTTACAACCGAGACAACAGAAGTGCTATCTTTAAGATAATCCAGGTAACCATATCTTCGGGCTGCTGCTATTATCCACAAAAAGTTCTTCCAGAATCGCAAATTACGCATAACGGGATTTGCGTGCTTGACGGCTGTTTCAGCAACTGAGTTAGCTGTTTCAGCATCGGGACCAGCTGTTTCAGCAACGGGACCAGCTGTTTCAGCAACGGAGTCGGCTGTTTCAGCAACGAAGTCAGCTGTTTCAGCAACGGCCGCTCGTTCCCAACAAGACATATAACTTATCTGCGATCTTTGACTTGTGTTAGCAACAATGCACTTCAATAATTGATAAAATATAAGAGTATTATGGAATTAAATGTAAGACAGATTAACCATATAATAAAGAAGAGGTTTCTATATACCTTGGGATAAAGTGAATGATAAAGACATTGAGGTTCATGGTTTTAAGAGTAAAGTGATGTCAAAATATATAGCAAAAATGGTACATAGTGGAGTCCTAACATCCCCCCCAGCTAAAAATGTTGCATGTCCTCAGGCAACCTCTTCATCCGAATCAGAGTCTGAGTACTGGGACTGGCAATGCAAATTACTCAAGCAGTAGCTGGAGAAGGTGGCGTCTGTAGGAGCTCGGAATCCGCTGTTGGTCTGCAACTGTCGCCATGCCGAGGCTTCCTCTCTGTTAGTCAACTGATAATGACTTTGATATTTTTCTGAAGGCAGCCATAAGATTGGAAAACGGAAATGATACCCAATCCAGTTGACTCCACAATGTTGAATGCAATCAATATACTTAGGGACCCTGGATAATGCAGCTTGAAGATTGAGAGGGTTAAAAGGATGATAATCCTGTCTTTCCTTGCATGACTGCTGCCAAAAGATATCATTGGCCTCCAATGCAGCAGGACCCTTCAATCTGATGTGCTCTTGACACTTAAAAAGGATTGAAGCCTGTAATTGCTCTATGTGCTCGTTCATTCCCGGCTTCTGCAAGAATTCATAATACTGTGCTATAAACATGGCTGGGCTTACAGGCTCTGGTCTAATCCACAGGAGTTTATTCTCCTCGTTATGACTGCTTGCATTGAACGCAGTCTGCCAAGTGAGCTGATTAGACAAAAATGAAGCAAATGCCCTAATTTGTATATCGCCTGCAATTGGAATAAGATTAACTCTCCTTTCTTCAGGAATGGCCTCATTATGAAGGTAGAGTTCGCACAGCAGATGCTGGTCACTTTCAGGGGCCTCCTTAAAGGTCTCAACAAATTTCTCTGAAGTCAGTAATTCATGTGGTCTGCCATGTGCTATTGATTTTATTTGAAAATAAACTAGTCGTTCAGTGAGAAAGAGAGAGTAATTTACAGAGGGTTTACGTGTAACCATCAACTTTCGCACCAATGAAAACATCAAGGCTATCCGTTCCTTAGACTGTCTGGCTTCCTTCTTATATTCCCTATGCTCTTGCAGTATTTGTTCCCAGCTATCCCAGTTAGTATATACATAGCTCTGCCATTGCAACTTATGCTGTTGTAATACTATATTCTGTTCTTCAGCATGTTTCTTTTTCCATCTGTTCAGTTGTTCCAATGGGTCCCATGGCCGAGTCTGTGTCTGTTTAACAGAAGTAGTGGGTTGGGCCACTATTTCCTCTGTCTGTATGGCTGCCTCAGAGGTAATGCGTTGGGGCATTGTTTCTTCTGTTGGGATAGCTGCATCAGTAGTAGTGTGCAGGGGCAGTGCTTCTTCTGTCGGGATGGCTGCATCAGTAGTAGTGTGCTGGGGCAGTGTTTCCTCTGTCGGAATAACTGCATCAGTGGTAGTGTGCTGGGGCAGTGTTTCTTCTGCCGGAATAGCTGCATCAGTCCACAAAGGATGAGATATATCTGGTTTGATTTCTTCTTCTTCTTGCATCATAGGGGGTCCTACTGGTTCTTGTGGAGCAGTAGGGCATTCCTCTTGTATTCCCTCTGTCATGATTGTTTCAGGGAGTGGAATTTCAACTACTTTATAGCCTGCATTCTGATAAATGGTGCCACACTCCTTGCACATATATTCCATACATGGCTCCCTGTTTTGCATTGAGGCTACATGTGCTAATGTATGGAGATTGAGTTCTTTTTCAAAGGCTTCTTGTGCCATGGCTAATTCAGCTCTGTAAGCTTCTAATTCAGACTTCAGGAACTCATTTTCCTGCAGTAGAGATGTCATAGTGTGTGGACCTTGTATGCTGATTATTTCTGTTGGAATATTTTGTTGATGCACGGTGGTAGCTGATTGTTGCACCACAATGGGTGGTTCCTGTGTTTCATCCACCGTGCCAGGAATGGATTCCTGTTCTCCAGTGACTAGATCCGATACCATACTGGGTAGTCCTTGTGTTTCATTAGGAATGAATTCTTGTTCCACAGCAACTAGTTCTGATACCATAGTAGGTAGTCCTTGTGTTTCATCAGAAACGAATTCTTGTTCCACAGCAACCAGTTCTGATACCATAGTAGGTAGTCCTTGTGTTTCATCAGAAACGAATTCTTGTTCCACAGCAACTAGTTCTGATACCATAGTAGGTAGTCCTTGTGTTTCATCCATCGGGCCAGACATGGACTCTTGTGCCTCAGTGACTAGTTCTGTTACCGCAGTGGGTGGTTCTTGTGTTTCATCCACTGGGTTAGGAATGGATTCCTGTGTCTCAATCTCCAAATCCGGTACCACAGTGGGTGGTTCTTGTGTTTCATCCACCGGGTTAGGAATGAATTCCTGTGTCTTAATATCCAGTTCTGGTACCACAGTGGGTGGTTCTTGTGTTTCATCCACCGGGTTAGGAATGAATTCCTGTGTCTCAATCTCCAGTTCTGGTATTTCAGTCACTGGGCATTTCCCATTATCATCCTGCTTGTTGTATTCCTGTGCCTCAGTGACTGGTTCTTGTGGAACAGTCACTGGGCCTTTCTCACTGTCAGACAACTTGGTAGATTCCTCTGCCTCAGTGACTGGTTCTTGTGGAGCAGTCACTGGGCCTTTCTCACTGTCAGACAACTTGGTAGATTCCTCTGCCTCAGTGACTGGTTCTTGTGGAGCAGTCACTGGGCGTTTCCCACTGTTATCCTGCTTGGTGTATTCTTGTGCCTCAGTGACTGGTTCTTGTGTTTCAGTCACTGGGCAAGTGACTGGTTCTTGTGGAGCAGTCACTTCTTGACCCATAAACAATGTCAGATTATCCCGAGGCACTGGTTTTTTTGTGACCATGCCCTTGGACGAGCCAGGTTGGGAGGTTTGTGATGGGGATAAGGGTTTTAATAGAATAGTAGCAGGGTTAGGGGAAATGGAAGTGGATTTTGTCTCAACAGTCTTTGTCCTCTTCCTTTTTGGTAGGAAGGCAGTAAAGTCGCTGCCTTTCCTCTTTTTCGAACGGGAGGGCTTTTTCTTAGGGACAGGGTTTTCCGGAGGAGTAAGAATTTGGGATGTAGACCTTGTCCGTGGTCTGGAGCTTGTGACTGCTGGGGTTTTCCTCTTTTTCTTAACAGGTGAAGAAGGGGGCGTTAGAGAATCGTCACTAGGGACAGGGATAGTAGAGGGTGTTAGCTTTGCTAACCGAGACGAGCTCGGGGTTGAATTGACCGGGGAATGCGGGGTTTCCTCCTGAGGAATTTCGGGAATATCATGAGGACTTCCAGACGGTTGGGACGTTTGGTCCTGCTGAGAAATTTCGGCCGGCTGGGGAACTTCAGGTGGGGCTTGCAAAGGTACTTCGAGTGGGGCCTGTGGAGGGACTTCAGGTAGGGCCTGCAGAGGGGGATTTTGCTGAGCAAAACCTCTCTTTATTAGCAGCTGGCATAAGCGGTGATGGATAAGGGATGACATTGGGGATTTGGCTCGTTTACAATAATACGACATGTTTTTAATACAACCAAGCAGATAATAAGGGATATTGATGAGTCTTCCATTCCTCAAATGATTCAGTAAAACAAAGTCATGATTGTATACTACCTGATAACGCCCCTCGCATGTTAGGTAGTGTTTGACGAATTCTGCTACTGATGGCCATGGTTGAGGAAGTGAATGCAGACTGACCCCGCGGCCTCTGGGTTCCACTTGCTCGTCCGGACGCAGGAACTCTTGCTGCGCGTTAAGAACGACCTCCTTCCTGCTAAACCAGCGAATGCCCTCGGCTGGCAACCCTGATACCTGAACTATGTCATCCTCTGTCACTGAAATGCGAACCCCTCGGACCACTGAGAAATTGTCTTCAAGGTTTTGTGCAAACTCTAATACTTCTTCTGCGTTAAATTCTCCCAACCTTTCAAAATATGCTGTCCACCCTGCTTGTTGGAAGATCTGATACACTTCCGGAAAGAACTGTAGAAGGCTTATGGAGCCGGGCTCGTTTCTAATGGCCGTCCCTCCCATGGCTGAAGCTTTGAGTTTTCGGCAGATGCACAATACAGTATTCTCAGACCCTGATCGGACTAGTTGTTGCAACAAAGGCTGCGCAGTCTAAATGACGGCAAAAATGGATATGATAACCGGCGGCAGGTTGGTTCATGCGAAATGATTTTTTTCCATTTTCGGAATTCCCCCCCCTACGGATGGTGTAATAATGATTGGACGTGGAAAGATATGCAATCATTATGAAATGAAATCCTCTCTTTTCATATGATTTAACCGAATTACATTAAAACCATATACCTTATACTTTACCTTTAATTAATAATTCGAAGTGTCGGTTGCAATAGCTTTAATGATCATAGAAGGGTCTGTGGATTGAAGGTGTAACTGAGTCTGGTATATGCCAAATAATTTTCACCAAAAGTATCGTGAAGAACCAGAAAGCTTCTGTAAGAGCAAGAAGGGATATTACTTTGATGATAACCAATTGCTGAAACTGTTGTTTAAGCAACTAAAAAAATGAACAATGCATTGCTGAGGTAGGTGTTTCAGCAATCGGAGAAATCGATAATGTATTGCTAAAACAGGTGTTTCAGCAACGGGTGGAATCAATGATATGTTGCTGAAACAGGTGTTTCAGCAACGGAAAAAAAACTGGTGTTACGTTGCTGAAACAGGTGTTTCAGCAACGGGAAAAATCAGAGAATTGGGATAACTGACTTAGGTCTGTGAATGGTAAGGGATTATTTCAGCAGTAAGGGGTGGAAAATACTGACTGAAGGAGGATATTTCAGGAGTGGTGGGAGTGATAGAAATAATGTGGGTATGGGGGGATATTGCTTTTAGGAAAAAGGGGGTAAAATGATGGGAAGAAGCTTCTTGATTTAAAGCTTCAGATCTTCTCATGATGAATCTGTCCTCCTTATTGCTTTTCCAGAATCTGCAAAATTCAATTGTAATATGCCAATCCTTGACAGGGATTATTAGTGCTAAATCTAATCTAATAAAAAATATAGTGCAGAAATTTAAGTGCTGTGAGGAGCAGAAGACTCCCCTGGAAAAAGATAATGAATATCAGTCATGCAAACAGTCTTGAAATCCTCTTTAGAAACAGGGCGCTCATACAAACGGAGCCTATGGCCATTGACTAGTAGAGGTGTTTTAGCATCATCAATTGTTACAAGTCTTACCGTTCCGTTTGGAAAGACATCATCTACTTCATATGGTCCAAGCCACCGTGTACGTAGCTTTCCCTGAAAATTTTCAAACCGAGAATCATACAGCAAGGCCCAATTACCTTTTTGGAACTGCTTGTGTTTGATAATTTTGTCATGCCACTTCATCCTTTGTTGCTGAATCATGTTTGTTTGGTGAATAGCATCCAATCTCTTTTCATCCAACTCCAAAAGCTGCTGCAATCTAGCTGTCTGCACATCATTCAAATCAAGATTAACAGCTAAGGCAGTTTTTAAAGTTTTAATTTCAAATTCCACAGGAAAAATAGCATTTTTACCATAAACCAATTCATAGGGAGAAAAACCTGTAGTGTTTCTCCAAGTAGTCCTGTAAGCCCATAATGCCTCAGGGAGCCTTTGGGACCAATCCTTTCGGTTGTCCTTCACTGTTTTAGTTAGAATGGCCTCTAAAACTTTGTTTGTGCTTTCCACCTGCCCATTGGCCTGGGGGTGGTATGGTGTAGTCATTCTATGTTGAATATGATATTTGTGAAGGGTAGATTTAAAACCATGAGAATTGAATGGGGGTCCTCCATCAGTAACTAGCTCTCTGGGAATTCCAAATCTAGTGAAAATGTCTTCAAACAAGAAGGCCAGAACAGCCTCTTCATTGGCTCTAATAAGTGCTTTGGCCTCTACCCACTTAGTCATATAGTCTGTACAGACTAATATATAGGTCCTTTGGTTGGATGGAGGGTTAATGGGTCCTATGAAGTCCAAGGCCCATCTTTCAAATGGTTCAGAAACTACCTGGGGGTTTAATGGCATTTGGTCTCTATGATTGGGTTGACCCATTCTCTGGCAACTGTCACAAGCCCTTACATATTTCTTTGCATCCTTAAATAATGAGGGCCAATAGTAACCCATCCTCAGAATTTTATGCGCTGTTCTTTTATCAGCAAAATGGCCTCCACAAGGGCCATCATGACAAGCTTTCAATATGTCGTACACTTCATCTTCTCTAATGCATCTTCGGATCTCCTGATCAAGCCCAGTATAGAAGAGACATCCGCTTATCCAGCTATACCTGGCACTTTGTTGAACAATTCTTCTCTTTTCTCTATATGACAGGTGTGCTGGTAGTTTTCCTGCAACCAAGTAATTAGCAATATCTGCATACCATGGAGAATGAGCAGAAACTGCAAACAAATATTCGTCAGGAAAACTATCATCTACTGGAATATCATTATCAGTTTTTAACCGTGAAAGAAAATCAGCCACCACATTTTCCTTACCAGGCCGATCTACAATTGTAATATCAAATTCCTGCAATAGTAACAGCCATCTGGTAACTCTAGCATTTGTGACAGATTTGTTCATTAAGTATTTAATAGCTGAATGATCAGTGTGCACAAAAGTAGGATACCCAGTAATATAGTGTCTGAATTTTTTAATGGCATAGATTACTGCAAGGAACTCTTTCTCGGTAACTGTATAGTTAAGCTCAGCAGAGGTCATATTCTTACTGATAAAGTATATAGCATAAGGAAGATGATTTTCCTCTTGTCCCAGGACTGCTCCAATAGCAACATCTGAAGCATCAGAGGATATGTGAAACGGAAGATTCCAGTCAGGCCCCCTCAAAATAGGAGCAGTAGACAGCTGATGCTTCAATTCTTCAAAAGCTTTTTGACAAGAATTAGTCCACTTGAATTCAGCATTTTTCATAAGCAATACAAACAATGGAGAAGCTATTTTAGAGAAATCTTTAATAAATCTCCTATAATAACCAGCATGTCCTAAAAAACTTCTCACATCAGTTTGAGTTTTAGGAACAGAAAGATTCTGAATGACTAATATTTTAGATGGATCTACCTGAATACCTAGAGATGAAATAAAATGTCCAAGCACTATTCCCTCACTCATCATCATGTGGCATTTTTCGGTACTTAAGGAAAGGTGGGCTTGAATACATCTTTTAAGTACTTTCTCAAGGTTTTGTAATCCCTCTTCAAAAGACACACCATAGGGGGTAAAATCATCCATAAATATTTCCATACAATCATTCAGCATATCGGAAAAAATTCCTATAACAGCTCTTTGAAAGGTTGCTGGTGCATTGCATAATCCAAATGTGAGAACTCTATAGGCGAAAGTTCCCCAAGGGCTGGTGAAAGTGGTCTTGTCTTGATCCTGGGGTGCAATTTTTATCTGATTATACCCACTGAATCCATCTAGAAAAGAAAAGAATTTCTTCCCTGCAAGACTGTCCAACACCTGATCAATGAAAGGTAAGGGAAAATGATCCTTTTGGGTAGCTTTGTTTAAAGCTCTATAGTCAACACATACCCTCCATTTCCCGTTTTTCTTAGGAACAATTACTAACGGGGAAACCCATTCACTGTCAGATATGGGGTATATAAACCCTGCATTAAGCAATTTTTGAAGTTCTTCTTTAACAATTTCTCGTAAATTAGGATTCATTCGTCTTTGGGGTTGACAAACAGGTCGGCATCCCTCTTTAATGTAAATTCTGTGAGTACATAATTCAGAAGAAATACCTTTCATGTCCGTGTAATCCCAGGCAAATGCCTCCTTATATTCGTGTAATAACTTCATTAACTGCTGTGTTTCAGCATCTGTTAGATCGGGATTTATGTTTAATGTCTTACCGGGTTCAATTTCAACTGTTATACTCTTAGATGGGATCGTGGTTAAAGTTTGAGATGAATCTTCAGGTTCAATCTTTTCTTGTATATCAGTTTCAAAAATTGCAGTTAATTGATTGTGTGTTTCAGCAATAACAGAAGAAGGTTCACAAATAAAATTATTGATTATGTCATCTTCTGTATTGTCTTTAAGAGTTAAAGCTTGTCCTATAGTTAGAATTGGCTGAACAGCATTATCATCATAATCCATCCATATAGAATCTTCATTATTAACTACTGGCGTAGCGTGAGGATAAAGAGTTAATTGTTTTGTTTCATAACCATTAGAAATTGTCATTGAACCAGATCTGCAACTAATAAATGCATCAGCTGTGGCCAACCATGGCCTTCCTAGAATTAAGGGATGTCCCCCCAGCTTTGTTTTAGTTTGCAATACAACAAAATCAGCTGGATATTTCCAAGATTCAACTGAAATGAGCAGCTCTTCAACAACCCCTTCTGGCTTAATTGTGGAACGGTCAGCTAACTCTAAAATGGTGGGTGTATCTCTGATTGTGTTATTCAGCTGTAACAATTGTGAAGTTTCCAGAGTCATTATATTAATTGCTGCACCTAAGTCTACCAAAACTCGGGGAATTACTGCTTTACCAATCTGAACTGTGACAGTAGGATGGCCAGGATCACCATATTTTACAGGAGGGGCTTTTCCAGACATTAATGCAGACAAGTCTCCCATCACATGTACTGTAAGGGGATCCTTGGTTTTCCTACCAGGTTTCTTAACACAAATATCCCTTAATGTTTTGGCATAAATTGGTACATCTCTTAATGCTTGTAAAAGTGGAATTTTAATATACAAATTTTGCAATTCCCCCATAAAATTAAAAGCAGGTGTTTCAGCTGTTTTGGTTAAAACCAAACGCTCGGGGAATGGTGGTTCTGTTAATTCAGTATTTTTGTTAGGAGGTGGTTGAGCTTCTTTTTGCTTTTCGGTTTCATTTTTATCTGAATCAGTTATATCATCAATAATAGGCTCTACTACTCTTCCAGATCTCAAGTGAATATCATTACATTGCATAGTAGGAAATATAGACTGATTCTGAATATCAATGACTTGCACAGCTTTATTATTGGGGTTAGGATTTGGTTGCGCAGGTAGTTGGGGTCTCATTTGGTTGTTTGGTGGGGCATTTGATGGCAGAGAGAGTGATTGTTGGAATTGAGGCATTTGATTTGGGTATGGGAGTGACTGACTATTCTAACTTGGGTTCCAAGGATTGAAAGGAGGTGGTTGCTGTGGAGGCCAAGGAGTCCACATTGAAGGATCAACAAAGGGAGGGTTTTGCATTTGCATGGGTGGGAAATTCATTTGACTGAAAAGTGGATATTGCATTTGGTTGAAGGGGGGGTAGCTTGTTTGGCCAAAAGCAGAATAATTGTTCCAACGGTTAAATGGCATACCAGAGTTCGTACCTTGCCCTTTAGGTTGCCATTGTCTTCTTTGAGTTAGCAGGTAGACTGCTTCAGCTTCTTCCTCCGTTGGCTGCATCGCTGCTTTTATCCCTGGTAGAGATGGACACTGTTCTGTCTCATGATCTTTCTCACAGAGGGTGCAAACTGGTACTTTATCTCTTGGACACTCCCTTAGTGGATGTTTGTCTCTACACTTCGGGCAATAGACAGCCAGAGTTGCTTCTGCTTCAGCCTGCTTCTTCTTAACCTGCAAAGTGTCAATCTGCGAGGCAAAAGAACTTAGCATTTCGGTTTTAAATTCTTCAAGTAGATTACCTATTTCTGCTCTTGTTGCTCCTCCATTGGCTGATTTCTGTACCCTTGAATAGGTGGAATCTCTTATTCTATTTCTTGCAGCTCCCCTAGAACACCTTTTAGCAAGCTCACAAATCTCATCATATGATTCCTTAGATATATCTCCCTTAGCAAGCATATTTAACATATTTAAACAATCATCCCTTAAACCTCTAAGTAATATTGTTTTACGAATTTCCTTACTTATATCTGGATGATCGGATCTCTGTATGTTGTATTGCAATCTTTCGATGTAGTCCTCCAGGCTTTCATCCGATTTTTGTGCCATATTGAATAATTCATCCTTCTTCTCTCTCGTCCGGCAGTAGTCTTGATATTTAAGCAGAAATTTTTGTTTCATTTGCTCCCATGTTGTGATTACCTGACTTCCAAGGCTCATGAACCATCTCAAGGCATTCCCTTTTAAGGTGGCTGGAAACAGTTTCAACTTTTGAGCATTAGTAACATAATCATAACTTCTGCATAAAATATCAAATTCAAAAAGAAACTCATCAGGATCCTCAGTAGATAAACCATGAAAGTTAGGTAGGGCAGACAGTGGGATGTTTTTCATTGTTCCTGCAGGAAGATCACTGATGGGAAATCCCAAGGTAGAAAGGGAATTTTCATCCCTTCTTTCTTCTTCAGGACCTGCACGTCCTCCTCCAAAGAGGAATGCATCATTATTATCTTCCATTGTTGGCCCTCCTACTGCGCTTTCTCGATCGTCAGAATCCTTTATTGGTTCTTCAATGTTTTCTACCGGTTGTCCAGCACTTTCTACTATTTTCTCAATGTGTTCTACTGATCTGTTAATACTTCCTTCTGACTCTTCAGTGCTGACTGCTGGTTCCTCTGTATTTTCAGGACCCACAACTTCTTCTGTTCTGTAATCTGACTGAGGGGAGTGCTGAAACTTTGATTTCCGAGAACTTAATCTTTGTGATGATTCAGCCTTTGATACAATCTCGTCAATAAACGTTTTTCGTCCTCCCCAGCCTTTGCCACCTGCGCGGTTATTTTTCTTCTGGTTTCCTCGTCCTCTCATGCAATCTGCACATTAAAAGAAAACAGGTGAATGCTTGTTGAAATCTATAATTACCTTCCCCGGCAACGGCGCCAAAATGTTGGTCGCTCTAATTGTTTTCACAATTCGAGCTCCACATAAATTGTCAACCCGAGAAGGTCTTTTTATTCCAAAGGTAATAGCGCACTGGATATGCTCAATTTCAAAAGCAGCTCAATGTTGTAGTAAAAGAAAGTCACACACATCTGTTTAAATTCATCACTCTATCAATTCACAGTCTACTTAATTAAAGCTGAAGTCAATTAACTTATAGCAGACACGATTTCTCTGTTACAGCAAAGGGAAATAAATTTATAAGGAAAGAAATCATTCAACCATAGCAGGAACAGGACCCTATTCCTTGGTGGGAACTTCAGCACCTGCTGCCTGGCACTAATCACACTGTAAAAGAAGTAACCTCAAGAGGTCAAGACCCTATTCCCAGGAACAGGAATCTTCAGCACTTGGCCTCTTGTTTCTAATCACACTGCAAGTAAAAGAAAGCAATCAATGGGAGCAAGACCCTATCCCTCTGTGCAGGGATCTTCAGCACATGCTCTCATCATCCACTCGTGCATTCAATACATGTAGCGCTAAGAAACAGAGTATCACAAACCATGTAACTAGTGTTTCAGCAACAGAATTAAAGACAATGCAAATACATAAGAAATAAACAGCTACAGGAATAAAGGGGTGAATCTTGTGAGGAAGGCGGGCCCTTTCCTTCTCACAAGATTCCCCAAGAGAAAGAATTAAACTGGAACGCTCAAAACAAGTCTTTATTCATCTGTCAAGAAACTGATACATTACAAAAAGGAGATTAGCTCCTGTCTCACACAATGCTGTTCTATGAATTACAGTTCGATCCCCTCTAATGATGATGTCTCCTCTTTTTAAAGAGGAGACATCATTTACAATTTACACAAGAGCGAATATCTCGATTCTGTTCAAAATAAGACTATTCTGTTCTTTTTTTAAAAAGAGATACTGTTACAACCGAGACAACAGAAGTGCTATCTTTAAGATAATCCAGGTAACCATATCTTCGGGCTGCTGCTGTTATCCACAAAAAGTTCTTCCAGAATCGCAAATTACGCATAACGGGATTTGCGTGCTTGACGGTTGTTTCAGCAACTGAGTTAGCTGTTTCAGCATCGGGACCAGCTGTTTCAGCAACGGGACCAGCTGTTTCAGCAACGGAGTCGGCTGTTTCAGCAACGAAGTCAGCTGTTTCAGCAACGGCCGCTCGTTCCCAACAAGATATATAACTTATCTGCGATCTTTGACTTGTGTTAGCAACAATGCACTTCAATAATTGATAAAATATAAGAGTATTATGGAATTAAATGTAAGACAGATTAACCATATAATAAAGAAGAGGTTTCTATATACCTTGGGATAAAGTGAATGATAAAGACATTGAGGTTCATGGTTTTAAGAGTAAAGTGATGTCAAAATATATAGCAAAAATGGTACATAGTGGAGTCCTAACACTAAAGAAAACCTGCAACCCTCATCTGCAAATTCGAATCTCTTGCAATGACATCTTCAAAATATCTGCTCTACAGTGATTCCAGCTCCAATACAATGTAGAAATTAATGTGTAGATTCAATATTGCTCATGAAATTTTCTAAATCACAAGACTTGAAGCTACTCTACTGACTTGTGGAAGTTAATTCACCTTTTAGAACAAGAATCATAGACATGCAAAATGAAACATCACACATGCAAATAGATTTATCTAGGGGAAAACAATTGCTCAAAACCCCTTACTATCTATATTGCATTAATTAGAGAATAGAGAAAAAATATGTATGCTTTCTCAAGCTTGAGCACACCCTGCAAGTGTATATTCTATCCCTCTGCTTGCTGACTTACTCTGGCCAATTTTCAAGCCCTCCAAGCTCCTATTTCCTTGGGAAATTTCCCCTATTTTTTAGGAATTTCACACTCTGGAATTACGCAATTGCCTTAGGTCATTCTCTCACTGCATGCACCACCTGTACACATTGCAATATGCTACAAGTGATAGTACACTTCCTTGGAATTTCCATCTCAACTCAGTAACTTGAATTCTCTGCATGCAAGAATTATTTTGGATGATTGATTAGTTAACTGGTTGATCACTAAGTGTAGTTAAAGTTCCACTTCCACAACTTCAACTCCACTAGTTCTTTTGATAGTTAGAAATAGTTAAACTGATAATAACTCAAATTAACTGAAATAGATTGCTACAAATTAACAATCAATCACGCAAAATTGAGCTCTAACTTCTCCAACTTGAATTTACTGAGTAAACTGGGTGACACAAGCCATGTCACACAAGTTAACATCATCCAAGTTGTTAACTGATGTGGAAATTCGAAATTTTTAATCTAGTCTGGCGAAGGAAAAGTCAAAACTAGATTTTCTTGCTACATTTTCAACATAATTAGTGGAAATGATGCTCTAGTTAATTGACCCCACACATAGTGACCTGTGAATGTGGCCAACGTTGAAATTTTTTCAGATTGTTCTTGTACGTGCTGAAATTTGACATGGTTATAGTAGATGCATTCATTGACGGTATGGGAGGATTTCAGGACTTGTTAAAGGGAATTAGGCACCTATTATTTTTTCAACAATTTCACTATAGTGGTCCAATAGGTACTTAGGTCACCTAACGTAATGGAGTCTTCACTTTCAACTTAAGGGATCGTGTTGATAATGGTGTAATTTTCACAGGGGGCCATAACCCTATATCCATATTATGTCATTAATGCAGTTTGATAGGCATTCATTATAACTCCATAATCTATTGTAATATTAAGTTATGGCTAAGGTTGACCTAGTCAACTTTGATTTGTAGGCTCAACGACACCTTGGGAAATGTGCCTACTTATATGGGCCCATAAAACCTCTTGGAAGGACACCTTACTTTGAGTTTTTATCTCTTTAACTTATGGTAAGCACTCTTTTATCCCAAGGATTAAGTGCCTAAAGACTATATTTTTGGCAATTCCACATTCGATGGCTCTGTCTTTCTCTCTTTGGTGTGTCTCTTACATAGTGCCAAGGAAGTTGTTTAGTTTTGTTTTCTCTTTTCTTTTTGCAAGGTTTTGGGTTGGTTGTTTAGTTCCATTTGATCCCCTCATTTTTTTTTAATATCAATGCACAACATTACATGTCAAGTTCTGCACCTTCAGAACAAATCAAATAAAAATCCTAAATGTTTTTGAAATCTGTTAAATATTTCAAATGGTTCTATGCAATTCATCATATCTACTACTTCATCAAAGATCATATATGTTGAACCCCAACATATAAATCTTGAATTTTCTATTTAACCTATTCATTAACATTCTTACCATAATCTTTTGTACAGCTGAATGTTACTGAATTTAGGCCTTCCTTATAGTCATTTGACCTAAAAGTAACTCCTTTTAACTTCACCCATGTGTGCCTCCTTTCTAATGCCCTCTCAGAGTTAGAAATATCATCAACATTATCAAATTAAATGTACTAAATAAATAGCTAATCCCATGCCTCTAAAACTGAACTAGTTCTTACACTTCATCTATAATGTTATCTTGTGTTATCATGTGACTTTGTGATTATTATTTAATCTATGGTACATAGTTTATTTGGTTCTTTGATGAGATTAAAAATATTATATTGTTATTACTTTATGTGTAGTGTGCTAATGAGCCTATTTCTTAATCTAATATGAACAAAACACCTTAAAATTTATAAGAAACTAGTAATTATAGTCCATTTCAAGGGGTAAATGTCCTTCTATAATGAATACAATGTATAAGACAAGATGAGATGATCCTAATACTATATATATGATCATATATATATATATATATATATATATATATATATATATATATATATATATAGATATCTCTCTCTCTATATATATATATATAGATATAGATATATGAGACAAAGGGTATAATGAAATGTTCTCATCACAATATAAATGTAATAACTCAATATATAAGGCTTAATAAGGGGTTTTAGGATTATCATTGTCTTTGTTCAGGGCTTAACACACCCCTCCCTTAACGAAGTTGTGTCCTCAACACTTGACTAACTGTAGGTGTTTCTGCATGAATAACTCGTATTCCCGTGTCACTCTTTCATAGGTAGGTTCTTCCATTTGATGAGGTAATTAGCAAGTGCTCTATTTATAAGTTTCTTAACCCTTGTTTAAAGGATTGTTTCTAGTTCTAGTATGATTATCCTTCTTCATTAATCTCTCGTAAAGTAGTTTGGAATGGTATCTTGTCATCAATTTCCTTGTTTACCAAGAAAAATGGAATATTTGATGTACATGTGAAGATGGAGATAACTCCAATTTGGAACCCATAATTCCAATCCTCTACAACACCTTATAGGGGAAATAATACCTCAGTGCTAATTTATTATCCTAGGATTTCCTTCATTAGTAAAATACACTAAAAAACACTAATTAATATACCTTAAAACATATAAATTAAAATAATAAGCATAGAGTACTTGTCTAGTCTATTGACGGTCTTTAGAGTGTGGTATAATAGGTTTAAACTACGAAAAAAGGGATATGGAAAATGAAGGAAAAAGTGACAAGAAGGGTGGTTGAGGATGTCATTTCTGGGGTTCAACAATTACATCTTCGCTAAGATTTAAACTAGATTTTTTTATTGTGCTCTCAATTACTGTTAATCGGTGGTTCACATTAGTAGTCTTCTAGAATGTGAGATTCCAATTGTGTTTCCTTTTGGCTAGGGGTTCAACATGATTATGTTCCACTAGGTCATGAACAATTTGAGATTAGGGGAAAAAGTGATTGTGTGCCAAATTATGTGATAAGATCCACATTGGAAATTCATGTGGTCATATTCTAGCTTTTGTTTCCAAATGTATTCATCTGCATCTAGCTATATATCTTCAAGGACTTTTTATATCCATTTCAATATAAATCCTCATAAGGGTCATATGTTGTGTTTCCAATGTTTCAGGACTATAATAATGAAATTTGTGGATGCAATTTCCCATCTCAATCAATGTCTTTAGTGACAAGAATTGTAGGGAAAGGTTGAGGTTAAACAATGCAAAATGGGTTGAAAGGTAAGGTACCAGGGATTCATGCAAAGGCCATCAAATCCCTAAAAATAACAATCAAAATGGAGAATAATTTTATATTGGGAGACACGTCAATTGTAAAATGAAGAAAGTCGATGCATAAAAATAGATATAACCCTCCTTTGGTAAAAGGAGATTTTAGTTCAAGAAAATTAGTTGTGTAAATCTACCAATCTAGACCACATGACATCAAAATGATGAATAAGCCTATAATTTTGGTAGAATTTCAGATGATGCTTGACTTTCTTAGCCACATTAATAGTGGAAAAAAGGCATCATTTTCCACATAAACGTGGAAACTAGGATAATTGTGAAAACCATGCAAGCCTAAACATGATATAAATGCATCAAATGACATTTTGACATCTATAATAATCACACAAGGGTTGTGAGTGAATGATGAAGAGGTGATTCAGTCTAGGTTTGATGACCTTAGACCTCACTAGGTGATCCAAATCTATGGGAGTCTAGGCTTGAACTTGCAAGGGTGCAATTATCACTAGAGAGTATTTTTGCGATAACTAGGGAAAAAACCTTTGATATGGAGGTGAGTAGATGAAATCACATCTATTTTTCCTTTCAATTTTTAACCTTGATTTATTTCCTTGGAATTTCATCCTTGATTTATTATGAAATATTATTAAATATCAAGGATTGATTAATTTATTAAAATTAATTAATTTAATTTATTGATTATTCTTTAATAATAACTAATGCAATGGCATGGGGGAACATTAAGGAGGCCTTTGAAGAATGGAAGAAAGGGGAAGGGTTTTAGTGGTAGGTAGGGTTTTTGGTGGAGTCTTAGAGGATGGGACCAAGAAGGGTTTGGATGGTTTCAAGGAGCTCAATAATACAAGGGTTCATGGATTAGGAGAAAGAAGAAGTGTATCCATGTTTTCATTAGTGAAAGGAAGATTGTTGTGCCTCACAATTGGATCCTATAAGGATTGGGGATGTTGTGTGAATGAGCTATATTTATATTCATATATTTCCATGGAAAGAAGCATTTGGACTCTAAATTTTTCCTTGGATAGGGGAGTCCTAGAGTAAGGATATCTCTAGTAAGATCAAAATCTATCCTCTCAATCAAGGTATTGTCTTCATTTATTTGATAATTTAGAGGATAAGGATGTGATTTTGCAAGGAGGTCCTTAACTTTTAGGTAAATCAATAGTTCATTTGACTTCCTTTGGCTAGGCTATATATATATATATATATATATATATATATATAGATATATATATATATATGGCCTTGTTTTTATCTTCCACCAAGGCTTCTATTGCTCCACATGAAATCTCACTATTGCCCCCTATTCGATCCCATGCATGTCATTTAAGCAATATATCTCTCCACATGGAACCTCGTAGTTTCCACCTGTTCCATTCCCAAGTGTGTCATCTAAACCATTTGTTAACAACCACCAGAATAAGCTACAAGGCCTTGTCGCATCACCCATTCGAGCATCGAGACATTGATCTACTAAGGTTGTATTAGAGGAAACATTAATGTGATAGGGCTAGATCAAAAGAGACATTGATCTCTTAAGGCCACAATGAAGGCTGAGCAACAAAATAGCAAAATTGTAATATGATATTAATATATGTAGTTATTAAAAATAATATTATTAATTACTAAAGTTTTTGTAAAATTTTATTAATTATATAATAATTTTGATGTTGGAAAATAAATTTTAAGTTTTCAATAAAATTTAGTTAATTAAAATTTTAATTTCTTAGATAGACATTTAAAAATTTAATTTAAATCATTTTTAAATGATAATTGACTGATGTTAATTCTCAATATTAACACTTTATATATATATGAATTAAAAATTTAAATTTTAATATTTTATTTAAATTTAAATTTTGTTTTGAAGTTTAAAACAACGAAGTTTAATTTTAATTTTGTTTTGATGTTTAAAACAACGAAGTTTTTGAAAAGAAAAGGCTTTTTCCAAACCAATGTGAATTAAAGAAACCCCAAACAATAATGAAATCATGACCAAAACACATGAAATAATACGTTTAACTATTTTTTTTCTTTTATTCTAAGAGAACTTTTCTACATTCTAAGTGTTATTAATTGTTGGTCTTTTATAAATTCCCAATTTATATTTCAGTTTTTTTTAATCTATTATTATAATTTTTTAAAACGTGGTGATAATGGGGAGGTTTCATTTTCTTGGAGTAGCAAAATATAGCCAAGTAGAGGCTCATAGCTTGTTTTAATGTCTTCTTCAAGGCCTCATTTCTTAATGCTTGCAAAAATTTTTAGTTGGAGACTCGCGCATTTTTATATATCATTTACAAAATGGCTCGTTCAAAGGACATTAGACTAAAAGCTGGACTCTACAGGAAAAGGCACGAAAAACTAATCTTGATAATATATGAGATGCAAATTTTGCATATATGGGTTGGACTTTACAAGGAATATTTCTAAAAGAAATATGGAAATCCAAAGACCTATTTAACGTTTTTGATCATACTATTTATTTATTTTTAAATATTAAACTCATATCTCTAGCGTTGGAGTCTAGATTAGGCTGCGAAACCCCAAAATCCTCTCAGTCGTAGACAGGCAAAACAACAAATTCCGGCCTCGGGGTCTGGTTTTGCGGGGATTCTAAATCTATCAGATGGGGTTGAGGAAGAGGGGAAGACAACGGAGGGGGGTCTGAAGCAAGGGGAGGAAGCAAAACTCAGAGAGGCAGAGGAAAGAAGTGGAGACGAACAAGTAGAAGGCAGACCAATAGAAGGAGTGGAGACGAACAAGTAGAAGGCAGACCAATAGAAGGAAGAGGGCTCACCCAGGAAGAAAGGAGAACAAGAACACTCCAAGTAGAAACAACAGATGTGGAAGCGACCGCTCAGGGCAGGGAGGAAGGGACACGGCAGAGGCAGGCGGGGGAGAAGAGGAAAAAGCCCAAAATAATTAAGAGAAAAGAATCGGTTGCAAACCTGATTCTGGGAATGAATGTGTCAATAGACGAAGCCGTGGAAGTCGCGGATCTGACGCTGCTTGGAAGGGAAAGAGGGAAAAAGCACTCAGCTAACTTCATTCAGGAGTGGGCTTCCCATCACTGGAAGGAAGCCCCAGACTCAGCCTTTCAAGTCTCAACACTCGCAAAGGGATGGTTTATGGTTAAATTTGCGAAAAAAGAAGCAGCGGACTGGGTATTGGGAAGAAATTGGGCATTTGGGAGGAACCCGATTCTATTCAAATGATGGAACCCTCTGTTTGACGCCCAGAGGGAAAGAGTCAATGAGCTACCAGTTTGGGTCCACTTGCCAGGGCTCCCGCCGTTCCTCTAGGTTGAATCAATCTTCAGGTCTATCAAGAATCACCTAGGGAAATACATGGAAATGGATATGTCCTTTTTACAAACTAGAGACCTGGGGATGGCTCGCATCTTGGTAAGCCTCACCCCTCGGGCAGGATTGGCAGAAGAAATCCAGCTGCAATACAAAGAGTTCAAATACCTCCAACAACTCGACTATGAGCACCTGCCATTTCGATGCCATAGGTGTCACATTTATGGACACTTGGCAAAAGAATGCCCGATGGCTCTCAGACGCCGAGGAAAGAAAAAGAAGGCCGAGACAGGGGGATCAGCAGTGGAAATGCAAAAAGACAACCCCCCGGAAGGGAACAAGGGGGAAGAGTCGATGGACACAGACGGACCCCAGAAGGATCCATACGGGAAAACAGAAGAGCAGCAGAAGCCCAACCAGGAGCACCAGTCACCCAACCAGCTCGAAGGGAATGCAAAGATCTAGGACTCTCTAGCTGACATCGAAGAAAGCCACTCAATCGACAAAGAGGGTATGGGTCTAGCCTTAAACCCACCTTCTGTTACTCCTGTAATTTCTTTAAATATAGCTGAATTTGTGCCTGGTCCCTCTAGGCAACAGAACATTGTTGCTCCTATTCTAAGCTCAGATAATATGCAAGTTGAGAGTATAATCACCTCCATTCCCAACATAGATCTGAATCATGAATATGCCTTAACCAATGCTGCCCTTCAGAGAGAAGAAACCCTCACTGCATCCAATCCTTATAACCTCAGGCCTCGAGAGAGAAAACCTCCCCCATGGGGAGTGTTGGAGGTAGTGGGAGGAATCAACATGCAATCCTCCCAGCCAGGAGACAGAAAGACAAGAGGGAGAAAAACAAACCTATCCAAGGCTCAGCTAAGAGCCAAGCTAGACATTGCAGATGGCAAGCAAATGTCCATTTTTGGGGTGCTTAGAGCAGCAAAACCCCCTCCGGAGGTCAATCAATGATCATTCTCTCCTAGAATTGCAGAGGTTTAGCCAGCAACCCTAAAAAGTTGGCCTTAAAAGAAGTAATCCAGATATACTCTTCCTTCAAGAAACCCTGGGAGCAGGCGAAGAAGTCTCAAAATCGTTGTCAAAAATTCTTCCAGGTTGGATCATCGAGGTCTTGGACACCAAAGGTCATTCTGGGGGCCTAGCCATGGCATTTAAGCAAGAGAAATTTAAAGCCCTAAATTCCTGGGGGATGGACCAGGTAATGGGGATGGAAGTCTACTCCCAAGAACTCTGCACCACTCTGTTGATAGTAAACATTTACAGGCCCTGCTAGGGAAGAGCCCTCTTCTGGAAGACCCTCCTCTCCAAATCCTTACTGAACAATCCTAACCTGGTCATCAGGGGAGACTTAAACTTCTCCATAGGCTCCTCCGAAACCTGGGGCCCCTCGGCCAGAGAAGACCAACTATCAGATTTTTTCACCAATCTATTCAGAGACAACAAATTGCTGGACATTAACTTGCTGAAGGTAAGACCTACCTGGAGAAATAGGAGAATAGGGGATGGCCGTGTTGCAAAAAGATTGGACCGTTTCCTCCTCCAGGAGGAAGCAACAGCAAAGATCCCAGCCTTTTGTCAGTGGGTGGGTGAAGGGGGAATCTCAGACCATATGCCAGTCTTGCTAGAATTATCCAAGCCCCCCAAAAAATCGGAAGCCCCCTTCAAATTCAATCCTGCCTGGCTTCAAGAGGACTCCTTCAACTCCCTCTTTAAGTCCACTTGGAGACCTGCAAGGGCCAGAGACTCTGATGATAAAGCTTTCCTCTTCATGGAGAATCTGAAGCGCCTTAAAAAAGCCACGGTGAACTGAGCCAAGGAAAAGAAACTGAAAGAAGATGAAGACCTCATCCAAATAGGAAGGAATCTCCAATGGCTTGAAAGCCCTGAAGCCGATGGCTATGAAACTCATGAGAAAAGGGAAAAAATCATGCAGTAGGAATCCTAAAGGAATAAAATCCTATTAGCAAGAGAAGAACAATGGCGAATGAAAAGCAGAGCCATTTGGCTAAGGGCAGGGGATGAAAACACCAAATTCTTTCAAAACTATGCCAGAGGAAGGAAGAACACAAACACCATCTGGCACCTGAAAGAAGAAGGAGGAAGAGAGGCCCGATCCTTCGAGGACCTATCCCAGATGGGCACAAGACACTTTCAAAACCTATTCTCAGACCAGGGTAGAATTTCCTTGGCGGAAGTAATCCAAACAGCCCAGACTTTTCCTCGTTATGTGGAAGAAGAGGACTCACTGGAACTAATGGGAGAAGTCATTGGTGGGGAGGTGGAATGAATCATAAAAGTAATGCCAAAGGATAAATGCCCATCCCCGTACAGTTGGACAATGGAGCTATTCCAACATTTCTTTGAGAGATTAGGGCAAGATCTTACTGAATTTGTTGAAGAATATAGAAAGAAAGGGTTGATCTATCCGGCCTTCAACTCAACCTTCGTAGCCCTCATTCTACAAAAATAAGACCCTTCCTCTTTCGAGGACTTCCGACCGATCTCCCTCTGTAACTCTATCTATAAAATCATAGCAAAGGTGATAGCCCTCCGGGTTAAACCAATTTTATCCAGGCACATGTCAAAAGAACAGTTCGTCTTTCTGAACGGGAGGTAAATCCATGAAGCTATTGGAGTAGCCCAGGAAACCATTCACAGTATCATCCAAAAAAAAATCAAAGGAGCAGTAGTGAAAATAGACCTATCCAAAGCCTTTGACAGAGTCAGTTGGATGTACATTCGGATGCTCCTCACGCACCTGGGATTTCAAAATGACTTCATAAACTGGGTAATGGGATGCTTAACCAGTGTAAGCTTTGCAGTCCTCATCAACGACGTAGCCTCCTCATTTTTTCAAAGTCATAGAGGATTACGACAAGGATGCCCCCTCTCTCCCCTCCTCTTCCTTCTGGCAGCGGAAGGCCTCAGTCAGCTGCTCCTTGATGCCCGAAGGAAAGGAAATATCCAAGGGCTGGAAGTGGAAGTCAACCTAAAAATAACCCACCTCCTGTTCGTGGATGACATCCTGCTATTCACTAATGGAAGAAGGTCTGAAACTCAGGAATTAAAAAGGATACTAAATCTCTTCCTAAAGGCAACAGGCTTACAAGTTAACAAAGATAAATCACAACTATTGCTAGAAGGATTCAACAGGCAGGAAGTAACCCAAATCAAAGAGGACTTGCCCTTCGAAGACAGGAGGCTTCATGACTCCTTCAAATACCTTGGGTTCTTCCTAAAGCCCTGCTCATACAGGAAGCAGGATTGGCACTGGCTGATTGCAAAAATCGAATCAAGAATCACCCATTGGAGTTTCAAATGGCTATCTAGAGCTGGCAGACTGACCCTTATTAAATCAGTCCTTCTGGCTATATCTATTTATTGGGCTGCATTAACCTGGGTCCCAAAAGGGATTCTGGAGAAAATTAGAAGAGTCTGCAGCAAATTCTTATGGGCAGGCTCAAAGGAAGACTCGGTACTCCCATGGGTGGCCTGGGAAAAGGTGGCAAGGCCAAAGGATTGGGGCGGATGGGGAATAAAAGATTTAACTGCCTTCGGACCATCGCTGGCAGCAAAGTTAGGATGGAGGCTTATCAAAACGGAGAACCTCTGGACTATGGTGGTCAAACGAAAATACATTGATCCAATGCCGTTGGAAGATTGGATCAGAAGCCCAACTAAAAAGAAAGGCAGTGCCTCAGTGGTGTGGAAAGCAACATTAGATGGCTTTAAGATTATTGAACAAGGCCTATCCTGGCAGGTAGGAAATGGAGAACATGTCCGAATAGGGAAGGATCCTTGGGTAGGATGCAACGAAGATTTCATCCTATCCCCGGGCCTCATCAACCATCTCAACACAAGAGGCATTCACAATCTTAGTCAGATTGAGAACCATGGCCACTCCTCCATCTGGGGCCAAGCCTGGCTTACAGGATCAGACCTAAACCTCAACCATCAATGGAGAGGGGAATGGATCACCTTCACCACAGAGTTGTCTCGATCAAATGTTCAACTAAGAGATAGACCAGATCAGTTAGTTTGGGCTCATGCAGACTCAGGCAAATACTCCCCAAAACAAGGATACAAGTACCTAATGACGAAGAAAGGCTGGGGAAACCAAGAATGGTGGGTAACCTCAATCTGGAAACTGCAATGCCCAGCAAAAGCCCGAATGTTCTTTTGGTGCATCCTAAAGGAGAAGGTGCCAACCTAGGACATCCTTCAGAAAAGATATAAGTCAGGGCCAGGGAGATGTGCCCTATGTAAAAATGCCCCTGAGTCAATTATCACCTCTTCATAGATTGTTCCTTCTCCAAAGCAGTCTGGAAAGCTGTCAGGGAACTGATCCACAAAAGAGTCTCATGGAATGGGCAGACGATCGCTGAAGCCTGGAAATCTTGGTGGCCCCAACACCCTGAAGAAAATTTGAGGAACCTTCCCCTAATCATCTCTTGGGGGTTATGGCTCGCAAGGAACAAAAGTATCTTTCAAGATCAAATCCCCTCGGTGGAGAGCATAGCTGTCGGAAGTGCATCTATCTTCACAAGCATTCTTGAGCCCACTCATGAGGACTTACCCCGCTCGGTCAAAGAAGAGTGTATTAAGGAAGGGGTTCCTTGGGCATATTTCGATGGGGCCTCCAGCCAAAACAACAAATGCGGTGTTGGGCTAATCATCCACCTACAACCCCATAGATGCCTCAAAGCCTCAGTGGGTATAGGGACCAGATCTAACAACTTCACCGAGCTGACAGCCTTAAAACTCCTTCTTTGTTGGCTCATCCATCTGGGCATATCCACGATTCAGATCTTCGGGGACTCTCTGAATATAGTCAAATGGTTCAATGGAACAAGCAGATGTCAGAATTACATTCTATCTCCATTATTAGAAGAAACATTGCATTTAAAACCTTATTTTAATAACATTTCTCTGTGTCACATACAGAGGGAGCGTAATGACTCTGCAGGCAAACTTTCTAAAGCAGGTCTGCAACAAGATTTGGGCAGTTGGAGGATAGAGGACTCAGAGATGGACGAGATCCATGTGTCGGATCTTCCACCCTATGCTCAAATTCAATCTCTATAAGTCCACAACTTGGGCTTAGGCACTTTCCTTCTTTTCAGTTTTGTTTCTTTAGTTTAAAACAACAGTTACTAGCACTTTTTAACTCCATAACAATTAAAAACTCTCATACAATTCCAGCTGACTCATTCCTGTTTGGGTTGTTCTCCCTTTTGAGGAGACCCGGGAACGATTTAGCCCCATCAGTTTATGTTTATGCTATAGTTGAAAACAGAGACCAATGATGTGGTTTTGATGCTTAGGACACTGATCAACCGAGGTTGTTTTCATCCCTGAAGAGGCCTTGGTATAAAAAATGATTAGTGACTCAGAACTAGATAATTGAGATGGAAAAAGGGTGCATCCCTCAAGCAACATCTCAACAACTCTATGATTAAAAATCATATAGTCATTTGAACGCCTAACAACATAATATGAAAATAATATTCATTCTTGGAGTGGATTTGTGGAGTTTTTTTTCTAATTTATTAGGTTGGATGAAGTTGAGAAAGATTTATACATATTTTCTTTGGTAAAATTTTAGAATAACAAAAGTAAAAATATTTAATCTAAATGCATAAAAAAATATGTGATCTATCTATCTATCTATCTATCTATCTATCTATCTATATATATATATATATATATATATATATATATATATATATATATATATATATATATATCTATATAGATGTAGACGTAGATGTAGATGTATATGTATATGTATATATATATATATATATATATATATATATATATATATATATATAGGAGTTGTCTATAATGCGACTTTTTGGAGATTCCGGTGACGGAATCCGGCGGAAGAAATTGAGGTTAAATCTTGATTTGTTGCAGTTAAAATGGTTTTTTAACTGCATATTTGGATTCAGCACCCTCGAAAACCCCTGGGACGCTTTCATTGTGCAGAAACTAGCTATCAAACTTGCGATTCCAATAAATCCCTGCCGGATTTCGACCGGAAAAACCCGCCGGAAAGGCTTTCAAAAAGTCGCGTTATAGACTATTTCTATATATAGATATATATATATATATATATATATATATATATATATATATATATATATATATATATATATATATATAGATATATAGATCCTCCTTTGGAAAAAATCGTAATTTTTATTAATCTAAGAAAATTATATATAGTACATGTTGTACGCATATGCTATGTGAGGTTGTTGCCTATCACAATAAAGAGAGTATCAAAAATATGATCAATGTTCTCCATGCAGGGAGGATGTGTCATGTGAACTGTTCAAAAAGAGATCCAAAAACTCCTTGCACGAAGTACATATGTTTGTCATGTATATACATCTAGGGTAAAATATACATAATGTTGATAATTTAAAAACAAACTATAAACATGAGAAGAAAAAGTAGGCTCCTCCTGAGCGAGTTAAGCTGCGTAATCTATGTATGGACGGTGGTAGAACTGATAATGAACATTGTCCCTCTACTCCAGGATCAACTATGTGCCAGAGGAAAGGTGGTCGGCAGTTTGGTTGCACTCCCTGCGACAAACAAAGAGATCAAATTGTGCAATGAGTCTATGATCTTCTTCTAATATAGATCTCAGTGAATAAGCAGAACAATTTGTTGATTTGTTTATCCAATTGCAAACAATTTTGGAGTCCCCATATATTTATAAATTCCTCCAATGTTTTTCCAAAGCTGTTTATATATATATATATATATATTCAAAAACATAGAAAATTAAGATTTTACCAAAAAAAAAAATAGGTGTTCATTATTCTTCAGTAAAAAAAAATATATGATATACATATATTTTTAATAAAGAATAATAACCACCCAACCTGATCAAGGCAATATGGATAACAATACGAGTTCGAGTAAGAACTTTGAAGTCAAGAATACATTTCATTATATTAATATTGTATTTTAAAATCATATATATATATATATATATATTTTTAATAATATATTTATATTTATCAATAATACATTGAAAAATAAAAAATATTTAAAAAATATAATTTTATCATATTTTACAAAAATAATGAAATTATAATTTTGTTAGAAAGAATTGGGCCGTTATTGCTGTTTAATAAAAATATATCTAATATAGTTATTATTTTTTAATTAAAAACAATAAATATAAATATATAAAACAAAATCGGTGACACATTATCTAAGCAATATGGCTAACCATACTAGTTCTCGGGAATGCGAATATGAATTTTGAAAATGAGTATATTTTTGAATCATATGTTTATTAATTTGTTTAAAAAAATCTTCCATTTTTTTTTTACTAGTCAAGGGATGTTATAATCATATCTTTATTCACTATATTGAGGCGTTTTATAGCTTAGGTGCGGTAATACATTGTTCAATAACATTATATTATAATATTATATTTAAGGATAATAAAATAATATTTATATTAACAAATTAAAAAATAATAATCAGTTTTTCAATGATAATTATAAATAAAATATTTTAATTTTCACCAGATTTTTATATCAACTTGAGAAAATAATTTGAAATAAAAAAAATAAATTCTAATTAATCTATAATTGCTTTCTATTTTTTAGAATGAGGAATGTGTGTATTTCCTTAACTACTTAATATAGTATTGACATATGATATTTAAAAATAATATCGATATTAATTTATTATGTATTTGGTTGAGATGTAATATTTAATAACTTAATTGAAATTAAAACATTTATCATATTTTTAATTTCTATGGTGAGGGAGATGTGTAATTTATTTCATTTTTAATATGGAGTGGATATGTGGCATTTTAAAAATATTAATAACAAAAAAAATTATGTGAGTTGTAAAAAAAAATATTTGAATATGCATGTTTATATATATATATATATAGGAAGAGAGAGAGATTTCTTATTTGGGTGCTTTGTAATTCAAGATATGTGAGAGATTTGTAATTCTTCAATGCTTAATATGGAGGTGATGTATAATATTTTAAAAAATATTAAACGTGTGTGTGAAGAGAGAGACAGGGATATTCATCTATCTCATTGATATATACTTTTGACTTCCCCATATGAACTAGATGTGTACTTAAAAGTATACTAATAAAAAAGAATTATGTGGAAAATATGGGTTATAAATAAAATATTATAATAGCCATGTTGACTAAAATATTTCAATTTCAACTATGTATATATTATATAAAACAAATGAAAATTTAATTATTTAAAAAAAATTATAGTTAAAACATTTTATTAGTGTATTGCTCAAAATGAAGGAGATATGTAATTGTTTCCCATGATTAGCATGGAGTTGACACATGGTGCATGTGTGTGTTTGTGTCTAAAACTAGCATAGATCTATGTTAACTCCAAATATATAAGTGTTAGGAAGGACAAATATCTCAAGGTGAAAACTTTGTTTTTTTGGAAGTTCTGAGGTTTTCACCTCGACACTGAGTGAACTTCGTGAGATACTTGGGAATACTGTCACCCTTCTCGCATTTGATGTTTCTGAGTTTATCTTTGAGTGCCAGCTTCCTCTGATCGCTCTTGCTTTGGAATAATTCTGTTAATGATTTCCACATCAAATATGGAGTAGCCTTTCCATGGAGGTTGGACACAATGTGATCCTTCACGCCCTCCAATAGAATCCTTTGACATTTTGCGGTCTTCTTTTGCCAAGCATTAGTAGGCTTTGGGATATCCGTATCTATGAACTCCTTCAGCCCGTTATCATCCAATACTGCCTCCATCTTGTCCTTCCATGCAATATAGTTTGAGTTGCCCTCAAGAGCATACTCCAATCGCAATCCGTTGAAAGACATTGCTGCATTGTCACCAAGAAAACACTGCTACAAATTTGAATTCCACCAGCAACCAACTCAACTGCCTCAGATCTAAGATTCGTGAGAACACAATATTTCTTGTACAGAGATTGACTGTATGGGCATTCACCGGATATCTCACCTTCCAAAGGAAGGATGAATCCAGAGGCTACCTAGCCCGATTACAGACTCTGCCTGAAGAAATAGAATGTAAACACTTCCTGAATAGTAGATCTGATGATCAACAGCTCTGATACCATGTAGAAATTTTGAATAATTTAACACATATTCAATTGAGATTATCCTGATCATGTACTATTGCGGAATACATACACAATACATAAGCTCCTCTACGTTGATCATCAATATAGCAGCATCAATAACAATAAAACATCAAGAGCATTCGCACATTAACACAATATGTAACTTGGGGAAAGCATCTCGCTAAAAACCCCACACTATCTGTATATTAATGATTGAGACCATGTAACATTACAAAGTACAATGCTTATTACAAGCAATCCAGTACCAGCTCCACCTGTTACACACAATACAGCTAAGATCTGATCTCCAAATCTATTCCACTGCTTGCCTGCCTCCACTGCTCAATACCTGCTCAAGAATGAATGAGAATGGTCTACCAAACTCGTATTTCACCTCCAAAGAATCACTCACAATGTGTAAGACGTGAGCAGAAGCTACAATACTGGGCAAATACGTGAGCAAACTCATTGGCATACTCAATCCCTTGATTGTGCAAGATCTGGTGCACAACTATAGTCACAACTGATAGCAATCTGATTCTCTACCACCTGTCCCTGTTGAACTGAACATGCACTGACATGCAACTGAGTTAACTGATGTATTCATTAGTTGCATCATGAGTTAATAATTAGTTTAACAACTCATCATTAGTCTATTTGCAGTTAGACTAATTACAACTAGTTTAACTAAGTCAAACTGAACACAACTCCATCAACTCCACAATTAACTCCACCAAACTCAACTGATTGAGTTCTAACTGAAGTCATGCATGCAACAACTCAACTGACTCATAAGAAAAGCGTATTTCCTTCTGACAGCTGCATGTGCCACCTCTGTAGCTCAAACTAAAGTGCTCCAAGAGAATAAGATCAAGTTTATAGTCCAAATATTATTATGAGACAATAATATTTGACTTTTCTATTTTTGACAGCCAGTCTAAAAATAGACTTTGATCACTCACACTTTGATAAAAAATAGAAGTCCATCTATTTTTTCCAACTTGACCAATCATCCATAAACAGCAACCTGCAATCCATAGACATGATCCATATGTCTAAAAATAGACATAGTCTAAACTAGACTTGCGCCAAAAATAGCCTGCGGGCCCACTTAGTGAAGGCGACTCTTTTCACTAAGCTCCATCATCTTGTTGCAATCTCAACACTGTAAAAATAATTCTCATATATCTGAAAGGAACTCCTGATTTCGGTCTTTGGTACCCAAAGAGCTCAACACTGACTGTAACTGCATACACCGATGCTGATTGGGTTGGAAGTATAGATGATCGGAAAAGCACTAGTGGAAATGCGTTCTTCCTAGGAGACTATTTAGTATCTTGGCTCAGCAAAAAACAGTTATCCATATCATTATCCACAGTCGAAGCCAAGTATATTGCAGTAGCAGACTATTGTACTCAAATACTATGGATGAAGGAAGCTCTAAAAGATGTCGACATATGTACAGATCAATTGATTACCATCTATTGTGACAACACAAGTGCTATCAGTCTTAGGAAAAATCCAGTGATGCACTCAAGGACCAAACACATACCAATCAAGTATCATTTCCTCCATGAGCAAGTAGCTGAACAAAACATCATCCTAGAATATATCAGTACTAAGGAGCAGATAGCTGATATTTTCACAAAACCTTTTCCTCAAGAAGCATTCAAACATCTGCGTCAAAAGATGGGGGTTATCTCTTTATCATCAGTCAAGTTCATTCATAAAGATGTAGCAGGATAGGGAGAGCAGTTTGACAAGGGGAGTCCGTATGCATTCCTTTGCCATTGATGTCAAAAGGGGAGAGCAAAAGAATATTGCCATCAATAACAAAGGGGGAGATTGTTGGACACAGATTATCATTGATGTCAATATGGCAATATTCGAGGAGCAGATGGAGCCAAGAGGAGCAGACAGAGCCACCAGAGGAGCTAACAGAGCACGACGCAAATAGAGCCATTGGGAGTAGAATTCACACACACACACACACACAGATATATATATCTATATATATATATATATATATATATATATATATATATATATATATATATATATATATATACATGCATTTATATAGCGTTCGGGGGCCATATATGCCAAAATAGAGCTATCGGAGCTATAGAGGAGCCATATATATACCATACATATATGCCAAAGAAGAGGAGAAAACGGATGCAAACAGAGCCGTCGGAGCAATAGAGGAAGCAGACAGAGCAGGAGCACATATCATATATATGCATGCTTTTACACTATCAGAACAGAAAAGGCATAGTTCATATAAGTAAGCACAGAATACACTATCGGGGTAGAAAGACTGAGTTACATGGCAAATACACTATCAGCGCGGAATCCCGGCAAATATACTATGGAAAATACTCTATCGAAGGAGTAGAGCTATCGCATATGCCAAGAGTAAGGTGCATAAGCGGAGCAATATATATATAAACAACGAAGCATATAAAAAAAGTTAAAACAGTGGAGCATATAAACAAAGTTAAAACAACGAAGCAATATATATATCGCAAAGTTCAAAAGGGTTGTCACCCCCGAAACCCTCTGATTGCGATAATATATGCGCAGACCCATGGGACCATTGCAATACGTTGCAATTTAATATCGCGTCCGCTGCGTCAGGATTATGTATCGCAAGTGGTTAAGGCCCTGCCACATTAAAACCTCTGATTGCGATAAAGTATGTGGACCCGCTGCGACAGTGTAATATGACTTAATATATGATCGCATTCGTCGCATATCGCAAGCCGTAAAGCCTTGCCACATTGGAAGCGTCGCATATCGCAAGCCTTAAAGCCTTGCCACATTGGAAGCGCCGACTGTAATAAGGCTGTGGACCCAACGAGCATATTAACTATGGTTTAATACCATATCGAATCCGGTCTATCGGAGCAGGGGAATTGGCCATTGGCCATCGGCTATGCAATAGGGCATGACTTATTAAAGACCTTCAGGAATGCACGATTGCGATTGCGATTGTGACATGGCGTATGGGACCTCCCTGTCAGTACAGCCGCTCCAATGAAATCCTTCGAAAAATATAAAAGTCGAGTGTATAGATATTATTATTGAAAAAGGCCTTCTCTGGTATAGTTTTGTTTTAATATGCAACACTCTCTTTGTATTTCGGCCGCTCTTCCTCTTGAATGTGTCCGTGGAGCATCAGGAAGTTGAAGAGATAGAGGAAGCAAAAAGCCAGGAAACCGAGGAGGCTAAGTGAGCACTGTGGAAACTACAATGGCTAAAGAGTGAGCATTGAGATAGCCCAAAGGAAGCCGCCAGCGGAAGGAAGGCAAAAATCTAGCGGAAGGAAGCTGAAAATCCAGCGAAAGGAAGCCAAAAAGCTAGCGGAATGAAGCTGAAAAGCCAGCAGAAGGAAGCCAAAGGTCAGGTGCATCAAACACATAAAAACAGAAAAACAAGGTGAAGAGCAATTGATGAATGCATAATCTGTAAGAGAGGAAGCTGAAGAACAGGCAAGAGGCAGGAGAGAGCAGAGAAGCAGGAGAACTGGAGAAAGGAAGAAGCCTAGCAGGGTTGAGTGTAGAAAACTGCAACAAAACAATTGATACCAGGTTTGGGTTGGAGCCCAAGGGGTTGGAGCCTCTGAACTAAACAGGATTGAAATCCTTGGGAGTTGGTGCTCGTAAGTGCAGAACTATTGCAAGATAGAGTTGGTGCTCTGAAGTTTGGAGCCTCACTGAAGTCCAAGTTGGAGATTGGCAACTAATTGCAAGCAGTTATATATATATATATATATTGTATTTATTTCATTGCACTGTTTTTGCGTTAATAAAAGAATTAATTCCAGCTATCTATTTCTGGGTTTCATATATATATGTGTGTGTGTGTGTGTGCTTTTGGTAACAACAAGAACAACAAAAAAAGAAATACTGATTCACACCCCCCCCCCCCAACCCCCCCTCAGTATTTCCAATAGCACAGTTATTTGTGTACAATGGCTTCACATCACAACTTTTCTACATGCTCACTACAACTCAGACCCACAACATATTTCTTTCTCATAGCATTGAAAAATGGGCATCTAATCTCTCATGTAGTGGCTCCTTCACTATTAACATTCATCTCTGCACCTTTCCAACATGACGTTCAACGTTCAACGTTATAGCATGTATCCTCGCAACTCCTCTTCTCACAGCGTGTATCCACTAAATGAGGGTACATGTAAGTCTAAACGTGCATTAATAGATGATTCTGAGCCAATGAATCAAAATGATACGCATACCATTGAATGTAGTGTAATGTAGTCTAGGATAATGTAGTATGACACAGTGAACATAGAGAAAGACATTATTATGATTGGCATAAGGCAAACTTGTAAGTAGGATGGCAGCGCTACAACAACGACAAGACTGAGGCAAAGGAGTTACTAGGCAGGATAGAAATGGAGGATTTGTGCTACAATACCATGTTAGGCCAAGATGGATGGTAACTCTGAAATCATTTTTCTATTAAGATGAGCATCAATATATACACTTAGGAGAGAGACCTTTGGGATTCACATTCCATGGTCTCTCAATAGTCTTATTTTGTATTTACATATTTACAAGTATTTGCCCAATCTTGAAGGATTAAGTGTCAACAAGTTCATATGCTCTAATACCAAAAGTTATGAAGCTTTCACCTTAAAAGTGATAAGAACCAAAAATCACAGTCCTCTTCAAGGGGGAAAGTTCCTTTTATAATGAATACAATCATACAAAGAAAATTTTTATGATTCTAATAGTAAGTCTCCTTAGTATATATAGGGAACAAATGGTCCATTTATAATAAAATGTGACCACAAAAACTTCTATTTTATGTAACAATATAATAATACAAATGTAATCTCTCAATATTGAGGGCCTAATAAGGAGTTTTAGGGTTAACATGGAGCTTATATAGGGCTTTAAAATATATTTATTAATATAATATAAATTGTTTATCTAATAACATATATTTAAATAAATTTGTTGTCACTTTTATTTTAAACTCATAAACATGATAATATTCGATAAATCAGGTCAACCATATTCATCTATAGTTGAACAATGACAACCAAGGTCAGCGTTCTTCACCCATATCCAACCATAGTTGACCATAGACAACCATGTTAAAAAATCGGCATTACAATGTGACAATTAAATTTCAACATCACAATGTATTAAACATAAATCAACATCACAATCTGACAAACAAAAATCAACATCACAATATGATGAACAAAAAATTCGCATTGCAATGAAAAAAATCAACATTGTAATGTAATAAACAAAAAATTGATATTGTAATGTAACAAACAAAAATTAAACCATGGTTGACTAAGGTTGACCATAGCCATCCATGTCAATCTTAGTTAACCTCAGTCAACCCTCGTCAATTTCAATCAACCATAAGCAAGCATGGTCATCTTTGATAACCAAAATCATCATATAGTCAACCATGGTCAACGTTAGTTGACCGTAAGCAAGCATGGCCACCTTCAAACAACCATCGTCATCATAGTCAACCATTGTCAACCACAGTGAATATGGTCACCATGGTTTATTGTGGTTAACTATGGTTGATTATAGTCAACTATGGTAACCCATAAATATCTATGGTGAGCATGGTCAATCATAGTAAATGATGGTCAACTGTGACTAACCATGGTCATCTTTTGTCAACCATAGTCAACCTTGGAAAATTACGGTCAACCCATTCACAACCATGCTTAACAAGTAAAAACATGGTCAACCATGGTTATAACGGTGAAACATGTTCAATCAAAGTTATCATTATTGAACATGGTTAACCATGGCTATCCATTATCAACATGAACTACCATAAGCTATGATAGAAAACTATGGTCAACTATGGTTAAATTTATCACACCATGGTTAACACATCCAACCATAGACAACCATAGTCAGCTATGATCAACCATAGTCAATCATAATCTATCATAGTCAACTAGTTGTGAACAACCATGGTCATCCATTGTCAACTATATGTTGAACATAATAAGCTGTCTTAAACCATAACCATAGTCAACCATAGTCTACTAATCCTCTCCAAACATGTTGAGTGTCAACTAGCACATCCATATTAATAAACCCAAACATGTTGAGTGTCAAGTAGCACATCTATATTAATAAATATGGTTGATATACTGCAATAGCTATGATTTTCATAAATTGATTCACATATAAAAAGTGAAAATCTCATTCACATTTACTAATATGATTGTGTTAGTACTAATTTTAATTATATATTATTATTATTTTTAATATTAATTTTAAAAAATGTAAAGTAATATATATATATATATATATATATATATAATTAATTTTGTTTAGGAATTAACTCTAAAGTTTTATTTTAAAGTTTCAAGTCTATAATAAGACTTATCTTCAAGACAAAAGCCAAGATTTTTGTTTCTTGAGTCTTGGTTATAAACTTGAAACTTCTAAATAAAAATACATAAAATTGAGAACCCTCAAAATTTTTTCAAAATTCAAAAGCCAAGAGTTTTGTTTCATGAGTTTGGTTATAAACTTGAAACTTCTAAATAAAAATACATAAAAATGAGAACCCTAAAAAAAAAAAATCAAAATTCTTACCTCAGAAATCTAAAAATCTCAATATATATGCCATAATTTTAAACATGTGATTTTGCTCATTTAATGAAACTCCACTTCATGATAATGTAATTGTGAACCAGAATATAAATGTTGGCATTATGATACAGAGGTTGTTCTTGATGGCAATTCACTCAGATGACAGATCATAGTACAACTAGTAAATAGGAAAGAATTAATGATCAGAGAGGTATACGCAGGTGTGCTGTGACAAATAAGCATATACACGTGGGTGCACCATATACCAAGTCGCGTATACGTACACACGCACGTTCACAGAAGGAAAGGCGCATACATGTTGAAAATCTAAGTTTTGGTCCGTGGTATTTGGTCCATGGTATTTTGGTATTTGGTCCGAGGTATTGACCTCAGGTATTGGGTCCAAGGTATTGGTCCTACATGGTTTTGGACCATGGTATTGAGAGAGGCCTAAACCTATATAAGGAGAAGAAGATCATTAGGCCAAGTGAAGTGTGAAAGGATTGAATATTTGATGAAGTGTGAGATCTAGTATGCTGGTTATGGGTTTGTGATGTTGTGCTTGCTCTGAACCAAAGATGCACCTATATGGTTGAAGATGGATGATGAATCGGGATCATAAGGCTTGGAATGTATTATCATTATGTGGTTTGATCATGGATAGACTAGATTTGAATGATTGACGCATGTTTTGTTGTATAAATGTTATGATCTGGATATTACTGATGTTTGGTATAGCTGCAAAGTTCTGAGTTAATATTTGCAAATGTGTACGCGGGTTAGCTTTGGTAGAAGCACGTATACATGCATGTTTGGCTCATCAGAGTCGCGTATACAGTATGGAGTATGTTATTTGAAGTTGCAGTTGGGTTTGGTTGTTGTTGTAGAGTTCTGTGTTCTGCTCTGTGTTCTGATAACCGTGTATTGATCACAGAGTTCCAGTGATTCAGTATTGGGTGATTCAGAGATTGATGATGCAGGTGTAGTTGATGGGTGTATTGCAGTGGTGATTGATTTTATGCTTCAATGTTGTTGATGGGTCTAGTATGAAAATTGGATGAAACGTGGCCTTCAGATTATGGTGTTGTGCTTCAAGAGTATCAAGTATGAAAATTTATGAAATATGGTCCTTGGAGGAAGAAAGAATATCATAGCCTTCAGTAGGTCGGCGCCTATGTACTGGTAAACATATCGGCCAATACAAGAGCTAGGGGGTTGGAGCTCCCTTCCAGTAGCAGCTGAAAAACGAGTGAAGGTTGGAGCCTTCAGTAGGTCGGTGCCTTTGTACTAGTAAACGGATCAGCTAGTACAAGAGCTAAGGGGGTTGTAGCTCCCTTTCAGTAGAAATTGGAGAACAAGATAAGGTTGTAACCTTCTGCAAGTGGGTGCTCGCGTACTGGTATGAGTCTACGCCAGTACAAGATTGTAAGCAGGGTTTTCTTATATTAAAGGAAACAACAGCAGGTGGCTTTTGTAGCGTATTGGGTTTCCACCTTATATCATAGTATTCATGTGTGTTTCTTATGTGTGATGATCTGTTCTATTTTACTGCACCTGTTTACTATTGTAGCGTATTGGGTTTCCACCTTATATCATAGTATTCATGTGTGTTTCTTATGTGTGATGATCTGTTCTATTTTACTGCACCTGTTTACTATTTATATGGTTAATGAAGTTCTGATGCACTAATTGAAGATCAACATATAATGGATTAACTGAATCATAAGTTTATTGGATATACGCTAGTTGCATTAAACACAGTTGCGTGTACACACAGGTTCCCTTAATTGAAGTAGCGTATATGAATCTAAGTATGAAAAATGAAAAAATTAGCGATTTGCTAACAATACACATGTGATTTTGAAACTCCACCTCCTAATAAGGTAATTCATGTGAACCAGAAGAGAGACCACACGGCCTAATCATTCGATCAAAATTGACGGCTGCGAAGAAGAGCACCATGGAATTATCTTTGCTAATTATGCCCCGTCTTCCTTACACGGCCTCATCGCGCTATCACAACTGTCGATCAGTACGTAGAGGGCTAGCGATTTCTCTCGGGGAAAGAAAATGGCAAGGGCTGGCGATAACTTCAAGCTTTTGGGGCCTACCCATCTCGCTAACATCAACTGGTAACAACGTTCACTGGCGCAAATTTCTTCCCCGATTCGTCCCCAGTAGAACGATTTTTTTTCAGTTTTTTTAAATTAATGGGCTCTCTCATATCTTTTCTCCAAAATTGTTTGGAAAAATTCATCTTAGTCAATGTGGGAAAACGAAAAAATTATAAGAGGTATCTTTTCAGATTATTTCGGAAATTTTCAAGAGTTTATTTTAAAAACCCTGGTAACTCTTCAGAAATTATGCCCAATATCTCAGTTTCAACTCCATCTTCTCCGCGAAACTAGGTCAGGAAAAATACGATAATTTTCATCTTGCAACAAAATTAATCCAGTTCGGATCAAACCAACTGTGATGCAGAGCTTTTCACTTTTGTTCAATGAATGCAGGTCGGATCCAAATCACAGATGATGCATAGTGGCCAGTCTGGTGCAGGGAGTCTATGTCTCAGAACGCGACCGGCAGGAACACAGGCGCGGGCTGGACACTTTGGCCGAAAAGTGGTGGAGCTTCTTCAATTTCCAGCCCCTCGGAAAAGCCAACGACGGAAAATCCATATTTGCCGCAGTGTACCTGTAGAACGGGGAGGCCAGCACGCCCGACGCGCCGAAGATTGTGGTGGCCTTCAGAGGAACGAAAGGATACAACTGCAATTCCTTCCTCACAGACATGAATTCGAGCCTCCAAAGCCCCAGCAACGGACTCCACAAGACAACCCGTTTCCGCAAGGCTCTCGATCTCGTTCACAAGTATGTGTATGGCCACGAAGCCAAGAACGTGTGGATCGCCGGGCATTCCCTCGGGGCCGCCATAGCGATGCTGGTGGGAAGACACATGACCGAGGATGGGCAACCACCGGAAGCCCACCTCTTTTTTAAGGGGAAAGTTTCTTTTATGATGAATAGAATCGTACAAGACAAAATTTTATGATTCTAATACTGGTTTCTTTGGTGTATATAGGGAACAAGTGAGAAAGCTTCTAATTTATGTAACAATACAGATGTAATCTCTCAATATTTAGGATTTATTTAGGATTTAATAAAGGATTTTAGGGTTAATATAGAGCTTATATAAGGCTTAAAATTATATTTATTAATATATTATAAATTATTTTATCTAATAACATATATTTAAATAAATTTGTTGTCACTTTTATTTTAAATTCATAAACATGATAATCTTTGATAAATTAAGTTAACCATATTCATTTATAGTTGAACAATGACAGCGAAGGTCAACACTCTTCACCCATATCCAACCATGTTAAAAATCTGGCATTGCAATGTGACAATTAGATTTCAACATCACAATCTATCAAACATAAATCAACATCATAGTTTGATAAACAAAATTCGACATCACAATATGATAAACAAAAACTGACGTGGCATGTGTTGAACCAAAAATTGGCATCGCAATGTGACAAACAAAAATCAACACTGTAATGTAATAATAAAAAAATTGACATTGTAATGTAATAAACAAAAATTGAACCATGGTTGATCATGGTTGACTAAGGTTGATCATAGCCATCCATGTCAATCCTTGTTAATCTTAGTCAATCTTGGTCAATTTCCGCTGACCATAAGCAAGCATGGTCATCTTTGATCAACTATAATCACCACATAGTCAATCATAATCAACCTTAGTTGACCATAAGCAAGCATGGTCACCTTCAATCAACCATCTTCACCATAGTCAACCATTGTCGACCATAGTGAATGGTCACCATGGTTTATTGTCGTTAATTATGGTTGAGCATAGTCAACTATAGTAACCCATAAGTATCTATGGTGAGCATGGTTACCCATAGTCAACGATAGTAAATGATGATCAACTGTGACTAACCATGGTCATCTTTGGTCAACCATAGTCAATCTTGGAAAATTACGGTCAACCCATGTGCTTAACATGGCAAAACATGGTCAACCATGGTTATAATGGTGAAACATGTTTAACCAAAGTCACCATTGATGAACATGGTTAACCATGACTATCCATTATCAGCATGGACTACCATAAGTTGTGATAGAAAACTATGGTCAACCATGTCAAATTGGTCAAACCATCATTACACGCTCAACCATACTAAACCATAGGCAACTATAATCAACCATAGTCAATCATAATCTATCATAGTCAACTATAATTAGTTGTGAACAACTATAGTCATTCATAGTCAACTATATGTTGAAAATAATAAACCCTTCTAAACTATAACTTATCATATTTAACCAAAGTCAACCATAGTCTACTAACCTTCCCCAAGCACGTTGAGTATCAACTGACACATTTATATTAATGAATATGGTTGATATACCCCAATAACAGCCATTTTCATATATTAATTCACATACAAAAAAGTTGAAAATTTCATCCCCAATTATTAATGTAATTGTGTTAGTACCTATTTTAATTTTATATTATGTTATTGTTGGTAGATTTTTAATATAAAAGATATAATTTTAATATTTATTTTATTAATTTAAAAAAATGGAAAATAATATGTATATGGGCGTCCTTTTAAATATGTGATTTTGGTCATTTAATGAAACTCCACCTCCTGATAAGGTAATTGTGAACCAGAAGAGAGACACAACGCTATCATACGATCAAAATTGACTACTGCAAAGCAGAGCACCATGGAATTCTCTTTGCTAATTGTGCCCCGTCTTCCTTACCCCGCCTCATCGCGCTATCAGAACTGTCGATCAGTACGCAGAGGGCCAGCGATTTCTCTCGGCAGAAGAAAATGGCAAGGAAGGGCCATAACTTCAAGCTTTCGGGGCCTACCCATCTCGCTAACATCAACTGGTAACAATGTTCACCGGGCCAAATTTCTTCTCTGATTCATCCGCGGTAGAGCGCTTCTTTTTTTGGTTTTGTGTTTTAATATATGGGGTTTATGATATCTATTCTCTAAAATCGTTTAGAAAATTCATGTGATTCAGAGTTTATAAGAGGTATATTTTCAGATGATTTCAGAAATTTTCAAGAGTTTGTTTTAAAAACCCTCATTACGCTGGAAAAATTGAAGTTATAAAATTATGCCCAATATCTCAATTTCTACTGAATTTTCTCCTCGAAACTAGGTCAGGAAAAATGGCATTTGAAATAATTTTCATCTTGCAACAAAATTAATGCAGTTCGTATACGAACCAAAAGTGATGCAGAGCTTTTCACTTTTGTTCAATGAATGCAGGTCGGATCCAAATCACAGAAGATGCATAGTGGCCAGTCTGGTACAGGGAGTCTATGTCTTAGAACGCGACCGGCAGGAACGCAGGCGCGGGCTGAACGCTTTGGCCGACAAGTGGTGGACTTTCTTCAATTTCCAGCTCCTCGAGAAAGCCAATGACGAAAAATCCATATTTGCCGCAGTGTACGTGTGGAACGGGGAGGCCAGCACACCCGACGCGCCAAAGATTGTGGTGGCCTTCAGAGGAACGAACGGATACAACTGCGATTCCTTCCTCACCGACATGAATTCGACCCTGCAAATCCCCAGAAACGGACTCCACGAGACAATCCGTTTCCGGAAGGCTCTCGATCTCGTTCATAAGTATGTGTCGGAGCACAGTGCCAAGAACGTGTGGATCGCCGGGCATTCCCTCGGCGCCGCCATTGCGATGCTGGTGGGAAGACACATGGCCGAGGACGGATATTTACTCCAAGCCCACCTTTTCAATCCGCCCTTCATCTCGCCTCTGGTGGACAGAATGAGCTTTCACTGGGGCCTTTACGCCGCCCGCGACCTGGTGACCCTGGTGCTCGCCATGGCGGTTACGGACAAACGCAGCCGCATCGAATCACACCAAGCTTTCTTGTCTTTGCGCTCGTGGGTTCCTCACCTCTATGTTAACACCATGGACGATATATGTTCGGCTTATGTTCCGTACTTCGCTCACCAGAAAATGATGCAGCGAATAGGCGCCAGCAGGATTGCGAGCGTCGCGGCCAAGTACACGATCAGCAATGTGGTTCAATCCGCCGTAGGGATTGAATCGAAGGCGTTCTATCGAATTCCCGCCGCCTGGCTTGCGGTCAATGATTTGGTTCCGTCGACGGATTTCGGGAGGTCGGACAGGGCTCGAGAGTGGTGGGCAGATTTAAGGACGGCGCACAGCATTCGACAATGGTGGGCTCCGAACCTCAGTATCCAGTACAGCGAATTTAGGATTTCCGAGGTCCCTGGACTGATGAAGCAGTTGACTTTTGCTATGCTGGGTATTGCCTCTGGCATGTTGGGGGTGGACGATGGACGGAGGTATCTTTGAATGTTTAAGCTTCCCAGGAATCTGGTGAAGTTATTTACTCGTTTTTCATTAAATATTTGAGTTCCATCATGATTTTACAAGGATACCTCTCAACAAAAATGTTTGTTCATTTCGAATTTTCCTGCAACATTTCTACTTTCTCATGATCTTATCGGTATATACCCTAGAACAGAAATGAAATTGGTAAATGGAAAAATATTAAAAAGTAAAAACAAATGAACAATCTCATTTATCCATAAATGAATAATGAAAAATAAAATTAAGAATTATATTTTATATTGTTTTAACTATTAATAATCTAATATTATTAAGAATATATGTTATTACTAAAACATAGTAAATTATTATAAAAAATCAAACTAAATGAATATATAATATATATTAATTGAGTTAAGTTTAGATGGTGGGAAGAAATATTTTTATCTTATTAAAATATAATAATTATTATAAAAAATCAAACTAAATGAATATATAATATATATTAATTGAGTTAAGTTTAGATGGTGGGAAGAAATATTTTTATCTTATTAAAATATAATTTTTATATGGGATATGTTTAATTTCATAATGAATAATTTTTTTATAAATTTTCCCAATAATATTAACATAACATATAATAAATTGAAAAAATACTTTAAACCATACTAACTTATTGGGAGATCAACGAGAATGATGCATTGCAAAACATAAATAGCATTAAAGATATTGTTATTTCTAAGTTCAAAGAAAAAATGTGGTGTGAGAAAGATTTAGCAGCTAAAAGAAAATTAAGTTATTATAAGAAGGTCATCAACCCCACCCTAGAAGATCAAAAGTATCTCTATATTTTAACTAGCTCAAAGAAGAAAATTAATATAGCAAAGATTAGAATGAATTCTCATGAGCTCCATAGTGAAACAGGTCGTTGGGCAGTGCCTCAAACGCCATGGATGGAAAGGATCTGCCATATATGTGAGAATAGGAACATCGAGGATGAAAACCACTTCGTCTTAAAGTGCCCCGCGTACAACCACATTAGATCTCAGTTTCACAATCTTTGTTACAACACTGACCTTCCTAGCCTTTTACAATGTCAAAATTATAGTGAGCTCGGGAGGCTTCTCTCCAAGCTTTTTGAGCATAGGAATAAAATCTTAAATCAAAATAAATAATTTGTCTCTTTAAGTCTGACATAAAATATTTGGTTTGAGTAGACGTTAACCACCACCATCATCATCATAATAAACTAATAAAAAATAAATAACCTAAATAAATCTATGTCGATAGAGAAGATAGAGAAGTAACGGCTCCAAATAAATAGTTAGCGGCCGGCGCCAATGTTATCACATAAGAAAACACTCAGCCAATGTAGTCACATTACAAAATATTCTAAAATCTCGATTTTGAGAGGATATTATTGGCAAAGGAACCTGTAACTGATAACCTTAGCCAATGTAATCACATAAGAAACATTATTAGCCAATGGAATCAGATAAGAATATTTTCTTATTAGCCGATGGAATCAGATAATAATATTTTCTTGTTGGCAAATAGTATATTCTATAAAATTGGCAAATTACTCTCTCAAAATTAACGGACGAGTTGGTACTCGCTCAACTTATTAAATACCGATATATTAAATTGTGTATTCTCTTTTACGCTTATTTCTATATTTTTTCATATCCGTATTTCAGTATTGCGTTATATTTTATAATAAATTATAAATTATTTAAGTTTCTCGAATTTAACTTTGAAATTAAATTTATTTTTAATTAATTATATTTTACATTATTTTTTAACTAATTACATTTTTTATATTATTTTTTATAAGTTTCATAATTTAATTAATACAATAATAATTTTTACATGTAATCTAGTAGTAATATTGAGAATTTATTGTTTTTATATCACCTAAAACATTTTATAAAAAATATCACATATTTAAATAACTTTATTTTCCTAAAAAATGTTGCAACTTCTTGTTACTTTGAATTTTATAACATAAATGTTAATGCTTATATCCATATTTATGAAATGACATGCAAACAAATGAAATGTTACTTTGAATTTTATAACATAAATGTCAATGCTTATATCCACACTTATGAAATGACATGCAAGCAAATGAAATAAAGTAGGGTAGTTTTAATATAAATATGATGTATAACTCATACACTTTGAGGTTATAGGCACATACTCATCTAGATTTATGTTTATATTTTGAATTTTTTAGAAATGGATAAACTATAATTAGTTGGTAATGATTAGTTGAATTAACCTTTTGAATTAGTATCCCATACAATTTATTATTAGATTTTTCTTAATTTCTCAAATTGGATTAATTATATATTTATATATATATATAAAATATGAATCATGTTTTTTTAAAAAGATTCAAAAGCATTAAAGGTGGAAGTGAGACATTCTCAATAAGGATTGCATATGAGAATATTTAGATTTGACCTTATTAATTGTGTTGTTTTAAGTTTGTTTTATCAACCAGCCTAGATCTATTTTAATTTTATATTTATAATACAACTAGAAGGATCAAATCCCTTAGAGATAAAAGTTTTTTTAGGAAATGTTGCATTTAGGGATTTGATCTCTCTTAATGGATAATAGAGATTGAGTTAAAATGGATCTACTTTTGTGGAAATATTTCTTCAATATTTTTCAATTTAAGAAAAGATTGTCCTAAACGGACTTGATTTCTCTCCACATATGATAGATCTAAAGTTAAAGGTTCATCTCCACATATGATAGATCTAAAGTTAAAGGTAAATGTAAATCTATGTTGTTTATGTGTGTGTCATGTATAGTTGATATTGAAATATTTTATGTATGATTGATTTTGAAACATTTTTGTTATCAATGCTTTTTTACATGTCACTTTGTTGTATCCTCAATTTAGAAAAGGTTGTCCTAAATGGACTTGATTCCTCTCCACATATGATAGACCTAAAGTTAAAAGTAGATGTAAATCTATGTTGTTTATGTGTGTGTCATGTATAGCTAATATTGAAATATTTTATGTATGAATGATTTTGAAACATTTTTGTTATCAATGCTTTTTTACACGTCACTTAGTTGTATCCTTGGGATGTTCCCAGCTACTTAGAAACTATGCCACGGAATCTCAAACCCGCTTTAGGTGTCAAAGTGGCTCTTGTGCCAGAGGAAGTAGTCCTTAACCATCAATTACCATTGGCTACACACTATCACTAAGCAATGGCTTGCATCATTAAGCACAAAATGTTATATTTTGAGTGGTGAGTGGTAAAGAACATGATAAAAAAGTTGAACTGAATTAAATGACTATAAGACCAACTGCCAGAGTTTTGGTTTGCAAAGTACAAAATATGAAGATTAAAGGTAGAGGAAAATCATAAGGACAATAAATCTCAAATACAACAATGAGTAAGGAATTTTTATGGGTTTGAGATGAAGAAAAATGATAAACACCCTAGAGTTTTATGGAACCTTTCAAATCTCTCATAAATGTAAAGATTGATAGATATTAACAAATGAATCCTAACAATAAATAAATGTCATGATTTGAGCTAAGATATGTAAATTCAACAAAACATTTCCTAAAACAACTGGATATATATATGTATATATAAATGTAATAAATCCATTAAATCAATATAAACATATATAAAAAAGAAAGTAATCTCAGATTGTTATTTCCCACCTATACAAATATAACTACAAAACGTGTAATAAAAAAACCTTGAAATACTTAAAAAAAAACTCTATAAATAAATAAGGAATAATTTTAAATTTTATTGATTTATAAATTTACAAAACAACCCCTCAAACCTCTTACTAACATACCCTATACAATGAATACATTTCAAGTTCTATGAGGAAGGTACGTTTTCCCTTGATTACAGTGGATTTCATAAGTGCGTAGCTGTTTTGAAAGGCCATATTTTCAGTCCCAAAAAACCTGCAACCAAGGTTTAGCAGAGCCCAAAAAGGCTCCGCTTAACCGTTGCATTATTTCTTTTCTGCATTCACTCTTGTAGAATCATGAAACGTGAATCCAGCATGCGTTGGAAGGGTTTATCCCTGCTACGAAATACACTGCAGCAGAAACAGGGGTCTCTCCCTCCAGCGCGCAGCCGAAGAATGAAAGTCTAACCAAGCCTATTCCCCAAATTCAGTTACTCAACCATAGCCCAATGTTTTCCTGTCGTTGGATCGTGCACTTCACAGATGTATGGTTGAGATGTGGTCGTGACTTTTAACCAACAATAAATTTTTAAAAGAGTCTGATGGCACGTGATAAGTTCCGGAGGGTTCCAATAGGTAATAGAAATATAAACTTATGCAAATAACAACTATAGTTAGTAATAGAAATATAAACTTATGCAAATAACAACTATAGTTAGTAATAGAAATATAAACTTATGCAAATAACAACTATATAACTATAGTGTAAATGATAGGAGGACGACTTCCCATTCCACTGTCAAAAAACATATCCTCTTTATCCCACTTGTAACTCGCTCAAGGAACAAGGATGGATATCATAATAACAAAAAATACTCTTGTTCATTCCCTCGCAACAAAAAATAATAATATAGCATAGCAATTGCAGAGTGGTGGGAACGAGTCGAAAATGAAAGTGATGTTAAGCCTCGAAAGGTAGAACCATTAAATATCATCGATTTTATACCCACTAATGTGATGAGAAGTGTAAAAAGTAAGCTAAAGTAGTTGAACCACTAAGGAAACCTTATATCAATTATTGATGATGAGTAATATGCTTAACCATAAGAATTAGGTTACACAACTAATTTTTAGGATGATAATAATATTTCTAATTAAATAATAATAATAATAATAATAATATAAAAATATATATATATATAATTTTTCAAATTAAATATTTTTAACAATAATTTTCAAAAGTAATTGATTTTTTCTAATTATTTGAATGGTTTGTCTCTCTATTTAACTTGCTACCATGATCTTATTCTTTATCTTGTCTTCATGATGAACCACACTTGCTGGTTCGAAACGCGTCGACAAATGAATTTTGATGTGATTATCGTCAAAAACATTATCTCAAAAACTTGATATAAATCACAAAAGCCTTAATTCAATAATATTTTATTAATAATATTTTTAAATAAAATAATAATAATAACTTTTAATTAAAAATAATAATAAGAAGAAAAATTAATTATTTATTAAAAAGAATAACAAAAAATATTCCATTTTATTTATTTTTTATTATTTTAATTATTACTCTATTATTTTAGTTGCTTTTAATTATTTAATTATAAATTTTTAATTATAAACCTATTTAATTTTAAACATATTTAATTGTGATTATATCGAATGAAATATAATATATTTAATTATTTAAATGTATTTATATAAAATGAAAAATAATTAATTGTTTTTATAGATTTATAATTTTAAAATGAAATTGTAATTTAATTATTTAATGATATGAACCAAAGAGATTAATAAACTTAAATGGATTATTAATATTATTATCAATATCATAATACGATAATTAATCAATTCAAGGGATTAATATTAAAAACCTAAGAGATTAATGTTAAAAACTTAAAGGATTAATATTATAAACTCTTTGGTCCATGGAGTCTTGGATAGCTAGTGATCGAATGCTCTATAAGGCACTCATTGATGTGAAGTCACCAATTCAATTCCCTACCCTGACCAGGATGATATATTGATCATGTTTGAGGACCCACAACAGCGTAAGGAGGGGAGGATGTTGGTAGGTTAAATTGCTCCATTTTTAAACCCTTTTTCCCTTCAAAGCCATAACCTTATACCTCTGCTTTAACCTTGCAAACTCCCTTATTCCTGCATTAGTCCAAGAATCGTATCCCTTCCTGCACTAGCTTTATGTTTCATGTTTAGGGGTTACGAATGTGCCTAATTAATCATTTTTCGTAGATTTTATGCCTTTAAATATTTGCAACTAATAATTATCTTCCTAGAAGTATTTGATGGACAAGAAATTAATTGTCTTGTTAGCATGGTCAAGTTCAGGTGGGATTCCTGCACCCTTGGCAAATATTCAACTACTGTGACAACTGACCACTCCATGGGGATGCCGTGTTTTGGAACAATTAACTCGAGTTGGGCTAAGAGCATGGAGGAAAATCAGGGATATGGCGGAGATCAAGTCGTCGACTGAATACCTAGAATAGTGTTTTGTTATAGCCGAAAGGCTTAGCACGAGATGTTGTTGTTATTTTGTTATAGCCGAAAGGCTCAAATTGGAATACTCGTTGTAATTTGGTTATGGCCGCAGACTTGGATGAATTTATAAAATGTAGGACTCAGATATAAAATGGTAGCGAGCAATAGATATAGCAAGGATATTGTGATTCTATCCTTTTGTAATTTTTCTTATATCGCCCTCATTCCGGGCTGGATTTGAATTCATAATGTATATTTGTTGATCATTAATGGGAAGGAACTATGCCATTTTTTCTCAATCTTGCACTGTAACTCTGTGTCGATGTGTTGATTAAAGAGCTGAGTCTTTACGTGTCCTAAACAGGGAAATGAGCTAGTTGACTAGGGCCCAGCCAACCCATCTCATTCTCCTTTGTGTTCTTCTCTTTTTCGATTAAGGTGTGTTGATTATTTTTCATGCAAATTGTGAAGTAAGCAAATGTTTCTTTTATCTTTCTACAAGGTTTAAATATGATTTCATTACAGTGTGACAGATCCATGGTGTGCGAATTCAATTGAAGTTTAATCTTATGATTTCCTTCTTTGAATTTTAATCTCGTTTTCTGCCTGGATCGTGCAAGCACGCATACATACACTAGTGCGTTTGCAGTTTCTCATGTTGATTCTTCTGGTTCATTATAGTAATGGTATTTTGTTTTTTTTATTTAATAAATCTTAATGCGATCCTGAAGAGTGTGATTTCTATTAAGTCTTAATGCGATTCTGAAAAGTGTGGTTTCCATTATGAAGTTCTTTTGATATTTAGAATTAAATACACTTATGAAACAAAACATTGTTGTGACACACACTGGCCCGTGTCTGCACTTTATACTATTTAGGAAAGATTTGATTCATGCGTAATAATTCTTAAAGGAAATATTCTCGGGTTTAAAAGTTTATGCATGCAAATCAGTAGTGTAGATATCTATTACAGGATTGAAGCATGCTGTCATATTTAAATGAGCTCTTAGATTACATGCAGAATTTCCTTAATTAAAAGTGTGCTTTGACTTTGGAATTAATTCTTGTTTTAAACATTAAAATATTAGTTGAAACATCTTTCGGTTTGACAAATTTACTTTAAAATGTTATGTTCACCTTTGCAAGTTATTTTTCTTACTTAACGCATTATTTATATTCTTGAAGGAAGGATTGGAAACCTTGGTGCAGGAACCTCTGTCCCGGTATAGGAATCGATATCCTGATACAGGAATAGAATGCTCTAACCTTGAGGCTTAGAGTTCCTGCATAAAGACATAAATCTTCAGTACAGGTGTAAAGCATACTCCCAACACATAAACTTTGTTCTGATACTAGTGCAAGCACATTTCAGAAGTAAAATAATAATAACTTAGTACATGGAGGAAGATCTAAAAGGAGCCATATATCTTCAAGGGTCCAATTATTAATCTGGAACACAACTATACTGAAGATAAACGTAGATTTACATTTTCAAATATTGTTGCAAGAGATTTTGAGAATTCCTTTCATTTTTTTCCTGCAAAAGTACTTTCTTTGATATTCCAGCACTAGAATACCTTTGGTGTAAATTTCCGGGTGATATTTTTTTTTTTAATCTGCAAGATTGCAATTAAGGAAGTAGGAATAGAGTTTGGAAAAGTTTGTATTATTTCTGGCATTTCTTGTTCTTCATCTCTGAGTTTATGAAACCCCCGAGTTGAAAATTAAGTGTTGAAGGAGTCTGCTTGTTCCTGCACCCAACACTAGTCAGTGTGATCAGTGTCAAAGGATGCGGAAACCTACCCCAAGGGATGAAATGCCTCTGAAACCTCAAGTGACTTTCAATCCATTTGACAAGCGAGGCATGGATTTCATTGGGCCCATTGACCCTCCATCCAAGAGAAAGAAGTACACCATTGTGTGCACTGACTATTTAACCAAGTGGGTTGAAGCCAAGGCCATCAAAGTAGCAACAGAAGAGAAAGTGGTTGAGTTCTTAAGGGAAAATGTATTTTATAAGTTTGGGTACCCTAGAGAACTGGTCACTAATCAAGGCAGTCAATTTACATCTCACATGATTGAAAATTTGTTGAGCCAACACAAGATCAAGCATAGAACATCCACTCCTTACCACCCACAAGCTAATGGGCAAGTGGAGGTAACCAACAGAGCATTGGAAGGCATTCTGACCAAAGTGATTAGCAGCAGCAGAAAGGAAGACCACCTGGAAGACCTAGAAGACCACCACTGGATTCACTCCTTAGTGACTCATACAAAAATGTAACATGCCCAATAAGGGTCCTTCATACATGACATTGACTCAAATTTACTTTTATGACTAGATGACAAAACCAAAATTTCACAATGGGAACCTTAACTAAAATAAAATTCCTTGATCATGAAACCCATGATTCAAGTACTACAAAAATTAATTTTATTTTCTTCTTTTCATCAATTACATAAAAACACAATTACACATGTCATTGTGAAGGCTGAACCTAGTTACACTTTTTAACACTCCCTCTTAACTAGGGAGGTATTCATAATGGTACTTAATCATTCTCAATCTAAAGAATTCTCATACGAAGAGTCAGATTGGTAACCCATCTGTATAGAAAGCCCTTGACTAATAGTTCTATCTCTCCATGAGATCTGATCTCAATGCTGGCGAGACCAAGGATGTATATACACCCTCATCATTATCTCTCTCGGAACATACCCCACCTGGGTTCTCAGGGTGTGTTCCACCTAGACTATTCTTATCTTGGATTCCTAGTCCTCAAAGAAAATTGGTCCTCTATGACTACTACCTTGTATTCACTAACTCATCCTCAAAGACTATCAAACGAAATATGTTTACCCAATCCTCCTTTTTGCCTTCCCAAGTAGAGATAACAATGATGTGTCTATCTCTCCATATTAAATTAGGAGGAAATACCTATTAAAATAAAGGAATGTACTCATTCCTATAGAAGGAATGTACCTAAGCTCCCTCTTGGCTTAGGAATTTTGCTTCCAATTTTCTACCAGGTAGGAAACTTGTTTCTAGGCTCCCTCTTAATTAGGGACTTACAATAGCTCCTCGGGTGGAAATGATAGGACAACCAGCTGCTTGAAGTACTCCTCCTCATGATGTCATGAACTTATTTTCATTATTTAGGAGTCTTCATGTTTGGGACTTCTTTATAGGGCACATACCATCCATCAATTTCATCCATGAATAAGTCATGTCATCATCGGAAAGTGATCCATCAGTTCATATATGGCCTTCCTTCATGTCATGTTTCCTTCTTCATGCCATGTTTCCTTAAGGATATTTTATCCTACTACATGGGCATCGGTGGTGGAAGACATCCATAGATCTTCCCAAGGCGGGCCTGCATAAGCCCATCCAAATATTAGTTCAAAAATAAGAAATGAATGCTTAAAATCAAAATTACCTTTGTGACGGTCTTTCATCATGACATCTTCTAGTTTACATTAGCATCCTGCATACATGTCGACACATCTCCCAAATATATATATATATATATATATATATATATATATATATATATATATATATATATATATATATATATATATATATATATATATATATATATATATATATATATATTTTCAAGGGTATATTTCTTTTTCAAACTTCATCAAAGTCTACATATATTTCATGGAGATATCCTAGTTGGATCTCTTGGTCTTTTGATGTTAATTTCATTTTCCATGGTTGCATATCCCATGATCTCTTCCTTCCTTTATTCACACATTTCATTCCCATGAATTTCCAATCAAAATTCCTTCAATTGTTTCAACCATCTCATATTACATATGACAACATATTATGTTGATTTCATCCATTGAAAGTGTGACCCATGCCTTCCTTCATCCCTTCGAGGGAGGATATCCTTTCCTTTTATCATGCTCTAAAGATAGAGCATTGATCCATGTTATCTAAAACCATATGACATGACTCTACAATATCGAATGGAAGTGTACATGCCTCATTTTCCTTTATGTCATCCAGACTTCCTTCAGTAGCTTCCTTGATTGAAAAGAGTTTTAATCCCTTGATATGATTCACCTCTTATGTGATCACACCATCATTCCATGAATTCCACAAGTTTGGAATTATTGATGAAACACTTTCTTCCTCTCTTGATCGGTGAACCTTTGGAAGAAGATTCCATCAGATAAACTTGAGGATCTAAAGTATCCCTATTCATCTTATGTTTCCTTTTGATAGATGTATGATGAGCCTTGTACTAGATGAATTTTTTTTAAATTTTCCATAAGTGCCACTTTTGTTTCTAATGAGGTTCCCAGGAGCTATATCCTTCCATAGTTGACTACAATAGATTCCAATTTCAACCACCTTTCATGCTTCTCTATGATGATTTCATGAGATCTTACTTTAAAAGCTTCTATGATTCCATGATGTGTCCCATCATTTTTCTTAGTGAATAATTATAGCCATATCTTATAACAGAAAACCTAGGAATTTGAAAAGAAATTGGTTGAGGAAGACTATCTCAGTCATAGTAGAGATCTCTTATTTCCTCTTTCTTGGACTTCTTCATTTCATCTTCCTCCACTTCTTCGATGATATGGGCTTCTTCTCTTACTCTTCTTTTATTTTCCTTCTTGATCCTAGGACAATCTCTTTTATAGTGCCCATATTCTTTACACCCATAGCATTGAATCTTCGCCATGTCCCTTTTCTTTTTCTGAGAACCAAACTTTCCAAATTTTCCATTTCTTCTTGTCATTGTAGCAGAAGCTTGATTTTTCTCACCTAATCCCACATCAGATTTGGCTTTTAGTCTAGATTCTTCAATCTTGCACAGTGACCATAGATCCTAGAATGGAGCATCTTCTTTCTTCCCATAAATACTTGAAGTAAAGTTACCCCACTCCTTTGGTAGTGCATTTAGTACAACTGTAATAATTTCTCTATCAAACATGACTTCTCCCATATCTTGAAGTTGATCCTTGATTTCAGATATCCTCATAAATTATGAGGTTATTCCATCTTCCCTTGACATATTTATCTTGTAGAGTTCTTTCATTAATGAGATTACTTCTCTAGATGAGTTCTTATGGAATACAGCTCTACCAATTTGTCATAGATTTATTTTGAAGTTTCGAGTTTTGATACATATGGGATGAGGGGATCCTTGATGGATTTTATGAGAATCCTTAAGAGCCCTAACTTCCCCTTTCATATACTTTGCAAGTGCTTGAGCATATTCCTTTGCTAGTTTGGTGATTCATCCTTTGACATGTTCCATAACCTCATTTTCAATGAGATTCAAATCTGTCATTTTCTTCCATGCAAGATAGTTTCAAGCCCCAACCAATTTGTTTCTTTCCTTACAAAAATACATTTTGAAAAATTAAGATGTGGACATAAATATACTTACTTGATAGGATGCTCCTTATTCTTGTTGATTCCTTGATGTTGATGATGATATAGAGGATAGAAAACTTCTCCTTGATAAAGGTATTTTTCTTCAAGAATGATCCTTGATCCCACAGAGAGTGAGATCTATTTGGATCCTTTGATGGTGATATTTTTGTTGATGGTGACTTCTTGGTGATGTCTTCAATGGTAAGGACCTTGCTTCAACGAGAGAGAGATCGCCATAGAATCTTGATGATAACGTCCTTGGTCTTGATTTTCTAGGAAGGAACTTGATGTAAAAGTCCTCAACTTTAGTAGGGTCTTTCTAGTCTCTTGAGATGACTTGAGGATTCCAAGACCTATTGTTGGTGTAGACTTTCTTTGATCTAGTTTTTTTATACTTCCTTTGTAGATCTTGATTTCAGGATGGTCTTCTAAATTCACTTTGATGCCTTCCTTGATATTTGATCCTTTAGTGTCCCTTGATAAGATGCTCTTCCTTGACTTAGTCACCTAAGCTCTGATACCATGTTGAGAAATATAGGGCATTAAGGTTATGTGATTTCTCTTCTATTGATCACTAGTTGTGAATTTTTTTTACTGATTAAATTACGATCTTCTTTTACTTACGTTAGTATAATGTTATTCTTCATCAAACAACTAATAATGCATAAACCATAAAGAGACAAGAGACACAAAATATAGGCTATCAGTAGGGCCAAAACCTCTCCCACTTGAGAGGAAAACTCGAACAAATTATTCTTCTTATAAAGACTTTAATTGAGGAATATCAAGACCAAAACCTTGACCTATTTTCCACTCCAAGAAAAATACACAAAGCTTCCTTGATGAGATCCTTCTTGCCTTAGTCAACAATAGTCAAACTTATGTTCCTTCCTCCTTCTCAGCTACCCTTAAACTTTGGCTTCCTTTTGCTTCAGATCTGCACCTTATTTTGGCCTCCTTGGAAACCCTGGATGCAACACTCATGAGAGAGATATATGGTGATCCAATCCCTTAACCTTCTTCGCTTGGACTGAATATTTATCTTCTCCAACTTGGCTTGTTGAATTGACTTCACAAGTGATCTTGCAGACCTTGGTTCTTCTCAGTTTCTTCAGCAACATATGTAGTCTCCTTTCTTCGCATGTTTGACAAGAGATAGCCCTAAAACGAATTAGAAAATACCTTGGTTTATCTTGTCCCTTCTTTCGCTTAGTTATAGGCCTCCTTGTTGAACTTCGCACTTCCTATTGCAAACTTATTAATGACTGAAATTATTGCAGTTCTGAAATGAGGCTGAGTTGCCCTATTTATAGTCGTTGGAGCCTCCATAATAAGTTGACTTGAACAGTGGGTGAGCTAACATGATTGTTGGAGAAAATTCATTGTTTTATTTAAGATTGACTTGTAGGAGGTGTCTTTGCTTAGTCTTGGAGGGCCTTCTTATATAATTAATGACTCATACAAAAATGTAACATGCCCAAGAAGTGTCATTCATACATGACATCAACTCAAATTGACTTTTATGACTAGATGAAAAAACCTAAAGGTTCACAATGGGAACCTTAACTAAAATAAAATTCCTTGATCATGAAACCCATGATTCAAGTACTACAAAAAAAAAAAAGTCTTTTCATCAATTACATAAAAACACAATTACGCATGTCATGATGAAGACTGAACCTAGTTACATTTTTCAATAGGTTTTAGGGCCATTATAGTGTCATTACTATTGAATTTCACAAACTTTCAATAGAATGAAAGCCATGGTGAAGCAACTTTCCATTGAGGTTAGTGAGCAGATGGTTGCAGAAGTCACCCAACTCTCCCAAGAAGGAGAGGATTGGTCTAAAAATTTTAAAATTGATGCAGCCTATTGGGTACTATTTTTAAAAATCCATATTCGTTACATGATTTGAGGAAAGGTATAAATCGGGAGGCTTTTCTTCCACTTTGGCAGGACATGGTATATATAGTTATGAAATTTGTCACTAGTGAAGGGAGTTTTAGCCTTGTTTATCACTATTGCATTTGGACCCTCATGCATATTTCCGAACATAAGTCACTCAATATGCCTCATTATCTACTAAAATTCCTAACAAAAATGGTCACTTTAGTCCAGAGGAAAGGTACCATCGAAAAACCTTAAATTTAAAAGCATTATCGACCACCCTTTTTATTTGAAACATGACTCCTGTCTATACCCATTCCTCATTATCAACATATATATGTGTTGTTATCAAGCTATATATGCATACCCTCGCACTTATATTATAACAAATGAACCATACATGAAAACTATCCTAAGTTATCATTACAAGGAATGTCTTGAACGATATTAGTTGACAAAGTGACCCATTATCATCCTACTCAACCATGACATTTGTTACTAGTTAGGGTGGTGGCCTTCATACACAATGAATTAATTAGCCCACGTCATTTCATAGCATGTGAGGTTGTGGTTTCGTAGCTCGAGAAATTTACAAGGATTTGGTTTGGTGCATCGTTCATTCAGAAATTATAGTTACAAAGGAATAAACAAGGGTAGCTGCAAGGGTTTTGACTAAAAAAGAAATAATGGGAGGCTTCGTGAATAGGGAAGAACCTAATAACATCCACGGCATTGAAATTAAGCTAGAAGTGTGGAATGTTTTCAAAAATGTAGGTTGGGTTGAATTCTTGGGTATGTTTCAGGGCCATGATAGAGTCAATGCTCTTAATTTTGTGAAAATTTTTGATGGGACGAAACCCATGGTGAAGTAGCTTTCCATTGAGGTTAGCAAGCAGATGGTTGCAAAGTCACCCGACTCTCCCAAGAAGGAGAGGTTTGGTCTCAAAATTTTAAAATTGATGCATCCTGTTGGGTATTATTTTTACAAGAGCCATCACAATTACCCAATTTGAGAAAAGGGATAAATCAAGAGGCTTTGCTTCTAGTTTGGAAGGTCATGGTATATATAGTTATGAAATTTGTCACTAGTGAAGGGAGGTTTAGCCTTGTTTATCACTATCACATTTAGATCTTCATGCATCTTTCCAAACATAAACCACTCAATATGCATCATTATCTATTAAAAATCCTAACAAAAAAGGCCACTTTAATCTAGAGGAAAAGGGACCCTGATCGTAATCTGCATCATCGGGGTTTAATCAAGATGATTATAATTAAAAAACTCCACCAGTTGGACATTCCATGGATGGTTTTTTTCAGGGTTTTAAACAGAAACCCTAGCTAGGGTCTTGGTTAAGAAGAGACCATTGAAGTCATTGGTCCAAATGACTACTAAACGACGATACTCTACTCGGTTCTCATCACAAGTGTAGAAGAGGAAGGAGCCAATTTTGGGGATCGAGGCCTCAAAGTTGGACAATGAGACCCTAGCATCCTTAATGACATGATCAAAAGCAACTATTAAGGAACCCAAAGGTAATAATAGTGAAAATGTTGAAGTAATTGATTTAGAAAAAAATATGATAGAGGAAATGTTGTGGATGAAAATTTCATGGATGACATTGTCAAGGAAGAGACCATTGTGTAATAAAACATTAGTGAATACATTTTTGTGGAAGATACCATTGCAGAAGAGGACATCGCAGAGGGAAATGTCATCAAAGAGGCACCATCAATTTTGAAAATAGGAGCAATCGATGACAAATCTAAGAAATATAAGAAGAAGAGAGTAAAGTTCGTTGATCCTACGCCTTTTTGGTTTTGTAGCCCAGGTTACCAAGTGTTAATTAAACAAAATAAGAAATTAATAGTAGAAAACGAAAGACTCGAGGCCAAACTAAAAAAAGAAAGGGCCTAAGCTAAGTAATATAGGGGATTTACTAAGATCCATAGAACAAGAAGAGAAATATGAAAAACAAATTGAAACCTTAGCTGAAGGATACACTAAAGAGGCACAATAGGATAACAATGCCATTATAGATGATATATTGGTAAATACATACACATTTCTTCAATTAAAACAATACATGTCACAATGGAAATCCAAGAATGATTTGTTTGATTTAGAAATCCTTAAAAAGGAGATTCATCACCAAGTAATTGAGAAAATGAAGCATCGATGGTTTTTTGTTTATCTTAGCCAGGAGGAGAAAAGGAAAAATCAGATAAATAAATGGAAAAATATTCATCATGAAGAACAAAACTAAAAGGAAGTTGCATGCGAAATTGGGACAGAAAATTCTACTTGTCGTGTTCCCTCTTAGGTTTATCCCATTTTCTTACATGATCTCTGGTTTTATTTTCGGTTGAAGCAAATATGGGATGGTCAACCTTATGAGATAACTTGACTAGAGACCTTTATATAGGTGTATCGCATTTCAGAAGCATCAAATCAAAACATGTTATGCAAACTCTACTTGTTTAATTTTATTTTGCCAGATAATTCCAGGTGGAACACTAACCCTTTCATTGGGGACATTCAACTTCATGCATTTATTTCCTATAACAACCTCATCAAATGGAAGAGGGCTTCAAAATTTTATGGTAATACAAAGATAGAGGCCCCACTAATGGTGAGGGAAGAGTATTCCCTGCATGGGTTGGTAATCAATGAAATGGACATACTTAAGGAAGACGATGGAGATTCTGCTACTATCAAAACTAATCAGAGATAAGAAATTATTGAATACCACAAAATGGCTAGAACCTATTCAGTGGAGGCACTCATGGTAACACAGGATGCCTGAGAAGGTTTACCTACAGTTCTTTGAGAAAATCACCCAATGGGTTATCCCTATTTCTACATGGAATTGAATAATTCATCCTTCTATACATACTTGGTTCTCAAACATGGAAGTAGGTGGGTGGGAGTCCGGTTTCACTTCCCCCTACTTTGGTGCCCAACTAGGTCTTACAAGACTCCCATTCATTGAGACGAGGAGGAAGAGCAATTAAACTGGACGGTCATGGACAAGACCTTAGGATACTACAATAACAAAGAATTAGGTCTCCCACTCATTGGGATGAGGAGGAAGATTGATCAAACTAGACAACCATGGGCAAGACCTTAGGATACTAAAATACTAGGGAATTCAGTCACCGAGCTTACAACTGGGGTGACCTTCATGTTAGCATCCTTGAATCATAATGAGGTTGCATGGGAACATGCAACCAAACAAATTGAGGGGAGATGTTGGGTTCCTCCTGTGACAGTATTTTTGTTCATGAACTACCCAAATTTTCCCATAAAACCCTATCATTGTCATTTCTAATCTATCCAGACTACATATTTCGCTATAGGTATTGTTATGTTTGTTATTACACCTAGACTTTTCTATGTAAAAAATAAATAACTAAAAATATTGACTGAAAGTAGCATATGGATGTGTGTGGCTTGAATAAGATTATATATATATATATATATATATATATATATATATATATATATATATATATATATATATATATATATATATATATATATATATATATATTAAGTGTGGTTTATAATAAGTGGTTCGAGCTACTGATTCGGGATTGAAGTGTTTTGTTACATGACTACATATGGTCTTATGTGCCTTAGCTATTTATCGACAAGGTGCCACTCGAAGGTTTTTATGAACTATCATTTTGATCCAAGATTACTTGCCTTGATGGATGTTCCTTGCATTACAAGAGTGTCCAAAGATTGAAGCATATTGCTAAAACTTTATAGTCAGCTTCCCAATGGCATATTAGCATAATCATTTTGACTAAAGAATGTAAACTTGGCTACAGTTAGTTCTCTGGTGGCATATCGGTAGAATTCTATTTGCAAAAAAAATTGACAAAGACCTTGGGCCTTAGTCATGGTTAGTTTTCAATTGCACACATTTATAAGCATGTTTGAGTGCCAACAAGGCAAGCCTACAGTTTGAATTATCGGCACAAGTTACAAAGGAATTGGTTTTAGTCTAATGGAAATCCTATTAATTGATCTATGAGGATTTCAGGATGATAACATTGTTAGCAGCTCTTGTGAAGATTCCTTAAACGAATTCTAGTTTATTTCAAGAAACCAGTTACTCGGTGTTGTACAGAGTATTTTGAGATCTTGATAACTAGCACTTATCTTGAGTTGTTATAACTGTGGAAGAAAATAATATTACAGTCGAAATAATTATTCTCATTCATTCATAGGTCGCAGATATTAGTGTGTTCGATCTGGAGGTTCATCAAACCACCTAAAGTTGTGTCTCTCAAGGATAAATTTAGTTTGAATTAGTTGAATCATGCCTAAGAACTGAAGCTTCACTGTAACTATTCACTCTATTTATCCTTAATTAGTTAGCTAAGTTGAGATCGAACCCTTGGTGTATTTATTTTAGACTTTTGTGAACTTTATATAAGGAGAAGAGTGCCCAGAGCACAGGGACGACTGTTATTTCTATCATTTAATCTCTTAGACTTAATATTAATTTGTTGTGTTTTGGGTGATCGGAAAAGGTCTACTGACTGATATTTGTGTCTTGCTATGATATGTGTTGATAATCATTTGTTTCCATTGTTTTTTATTGAGTAGTTAAAAGTGTTAGGGCACTGACCGAGCCTTGAGTTGGGCTCACTCAAGGGGTAGTCGCGTGCCATATCCCTTGTTTTTTTGCTTAGTTGCTTTATCTTATTTGCATAGTTGTTTCGATTACATGGTAATCACTTCAATAGTTTAAATGAGAATTGATAACCCTCTTGTCTACTATCCTTACGAATATAGTCATGTGGTGTTTCATTTCTCGATTCATATATATGTATGGTTGCATGAAATTCAACAACGCACTTTTGTTATTATTATTTTATTTATGAAATTTGTTTTATGTGTTAGCTAGTTTAAAGTATTGTGAAGCATTTTCCCTTTTGGTTTGTTTAAGAAAAGGATTGGTGATAATTTCATTTTAAAGAAATTATAAAATACCAACTTCTACAGAATTGGTAATTAAAATAATTCATATTGTTTTATAACTTTGGGACTACATTGAGCTTACCCTTTAAAGATTATTGGGTAATTGAGGAGCCACTAAGCTTGAAGTTAAAGAGTAGGATCCTTTTAATGAAACGACCAACCCTCATGCATTTAGTATAGATCATTTAATAAGTGAAATTTTTTTTCATCTATGCATACTACATCGAATGCATCATAAGTATACTAACCTAGTTGACAATTAAAAAATGGTGTATAAATCATAATATTTAAACATCAATAAAACACTCATCAATTACCAACATCTCACATTGCAAAAAGAATCGACTCCCATCACTGTTGGCTGACAACCATTCGCATGAAATCAGATTGAATCATATCACCACCAAGGTGTATTACACTCTATACGTAGGATAGTGTAGCCACAAGTGCCTCATTTGCACGTCTAGTTTCGTTGGCTCCTGAACTCAAGGGGTACGCATAGTAGATTAGGTAGCTTTGAAGTGACCTAGGATTGGTAGCATGTAGGAACTAGTACATTAAGCCACCCAATCCACTATACCCAAATAAATTGCATAATGCACCATCGAATACATGATCACATAGATCCTTTTTCCAATCGCAGACAATCCTCACACCAGGTTCCACTCCATAGGAGCGTTGAGAGATGAGGGCAAGCAAGGGGGATGGGAGGGTGCAAGGGTGACCATGAGCGAGAAGGTAGGAATAGAGAGATAAGGAAAGGGCATGGTAATTTCAGGAATTTTCCCCTCCTTTTGATTAATTGTTTTTCTTTAATTTTTTTATATTATATTATTTTTTATGTTTTTTTAAATTTATTATTATTATTATTATTGTATATTTAAAAGGAAAAAATTATAATTATATGTCTTTTATTCATTTATTTAAATAATGTATTTTCAAAACAAAACAAAAATATTATTGTTTTATGAATAAATTTTTAATTCATTTTATTATTAATATTTCATTTTTTATTATTTTTTTTAAGAGTGGGAGTGAGTATTAGAGGTGGATTTCAAATTTAAACCAAATAAAGGATGGTGTTATTGGTAATACCATATTTCAATTGAGAGATTGAGTTTATGATTTTTGTTGTAATATTAAGGGATATTAGTTGTGTTTCTAAGTATGACTTTTTAAATCAAGGTATTTTTTAAAAATTCAAATATTATGCCTATGTATAGTATTATAGGTGACTATTCTCATTCGAAAAATCATACTTACATAATGTAGGTGAATATTCAATGGAAAACACGTAATTTACAATATATGAAAAAATAAGTGATTCTTTAACTAAAGGGTGAATTTTTTTTCATAAATAATAGTCAATTTGTGAAATTTTGCCCTAAAAAATTCCATGTTTTAAACTAGTAAAAGAAAATGGTTTTTTTAACTTAGCATCACTTTTCAATTTGAGATAAAATTGTATAATTTTAATTGAAATGGTATTAGTTGTTAAGGCCATTGTTTCAAACAAATAGTAATTTTAACCCCGAAAGTAGTAAAAATAATAATTTAAAATAAATGAATAAATAATCATTAATAATAGTACCTTTTTATTCAAGGGTTGTTTCTAAGGTGGTTAACAACAATATGAGTTTTTAATATCATGATTATAAAAAGTTGTATGTTTAACCATTTTTTTTTAAGTGATACTAGTAGCACTACTTTTCGCTTTGAGGGTTGTTTTCGTGATTTTAATTTAAAAAATTGTGTATGTAATAGAGTTCTAATTTTGAGATTATAATTATTTTCAAGTCAATAACTATGTTCTGAGGTATTGCTAACAAGTTAACACTAATTTGTGGTACAATATAGACAGCATTAATTACTTTATTTTACAATTAACGCTATCATTACCACACACTAGTAAGTGCATAATCATCCACAACATATATATTTTCTTCCTCCGCAAGAAATAGCGAGAGAATTAAACCAACACAACCCAAAAATTATGCAATAAATAGAAGAATAACTCAACACTAGAGTAATGCAACTATTGAAGAGAGATCAACCAAGCAAAGTGCAACCCTAGAGAGAAGGTGAATCAAAGAACAAGTGTACCAGAGATGAAAACAAATCCAAACATAAGGGAGTCCAACATTTGATAAGTTCCCTTATGCAAATATTTATTAAAAATGAAAACGATTTAATACATTATATGAACTACAAATAGCAGTTGAGTTTATAGACATGGCTCAATAGTTAGGGCACTTTCTCCAACAAGGGTTATGAACCTATAGGTACAAAGATGGCCTTAGCTATATGTAGAAATATAATAGTGATTACAATATTTCTCTGGTTAGATCAAATCCTCCATCTATGTCCTGATGATGAACCACAGTGGGTGGTTTGAAACGTCGACCCCAAAAAAAGAATGATGTGATTATTCCACAAGAGACAATTCAAATATAGAAATTACCATTTTTAATGATCCTCCCCTAAAGTGTTTATTTAATTCTAAGTGCAATGTAGTCTAACACTTAATTCCTCTTATTGACAATTACTTGTGAAAAATAGATGTCCTCTTATTACTTCCTTATTTCTTCTTCATCAAGCTATTATACATTTGTTCAAATAGAGATCACAATGAAACAATAAACACCAGAAACTAGGCCAATGGCTGGGGCAAAACCCATAAGGGGAAAACCCAACAATCCTGCCCTTATAGAATCAGATCAAAATGAGAGATATCCAATCCAATACCAATACCAAACTGCCACCAAGACACCAGGTCAAACCCTCCTCCAAGTCACCTCCAAAAGTCAAAGTCAACACTAGTCAAACTACTTCAAATCTAGACAAATTTCAGAATTTTGGGTTTGCAACTAGGGTCGAATTTCGACTTTTAATCACCTCGAAAAATTTCAACTCTTTCCACAGAAAAAATAGTCCTCTCACATGTTTGAATGCAATAGTCAAAGATCCGGCCAACGAGGGAATATTCTTCTTTTTTTTACTTGTCTTCTTTTTCCTTTGACTTGGCTTCTTCTTCTCCTTCGCTAGGTTCAAACATGCTTCTTGAATGATGATGACATGAACTTCAAAGGGTTCCAAACTTGTATTTTATATATAGTTGTCCAAAAGGGTCAAACAGGTGCCACTTGGAGGGCTAGGTTGACTATCCAAGGAGGGTCGACTTGGTCATCTTGTGGAATTATGACTCATACTAAAAATTCAAATTCTCTTTCTTTTAAATGTCCAAATGGGACATGACATAAATAAATTTTCTTTTGACTCAAAATAAATTCCTTTTTACTCTAGCATGAAGAACATGCTTGACAAATTATAATAAATACATTAATGATAAATATACATTATGAAGATTGAACCTAGTTACAACTTCAACACACCCTCTTAACTAGGGAGGTATTCATAATGATGCATCGAGATATTCTCAAGTTGATATTCCTATAAGAAAGGATCTAGATTGATAAGCAATGATATAAACATCATCATGACCAGTATTGTTAAATTACCAAGGCGTTGACAAGTAAGCTCTATCTCTCCACTAAATTAGAGCACAATGTTGGGAGGAATTCAATAGGACACCACACAACTACCTTTGAGGGACATACTCCACTTAGGCTCACCAATGTATGTCCTCCATAGGACCATTTCTTACTTGTCACAAGGAAATGTTGGTCCACCAGACCATTCTTAAACCAGGTCAATGTACTTGACTTAAGTTGTTAGTCTTAATCGATCACAGTACATGACACAAGAATTTTAGTCCTTGATGCTTATCCAATCTACCATTTTCCCTATCCTGGTCCATGTACTTAACTTAGGGTGTTATTCATGGTCATAGCACGTGACACAAGGAGAAAATAGATGTCCATCTTCATTCCCTCTCAACCTGGGAGGAATTATCCCTAATCATAAGCTTGTTTCAAAAGTAATCAAGCTTCCTTGCATCAACTACCTGTTCATCCATAGAAACTTTTTGTAGCTTCTAGGCTCCTATCTGCACCATATCTCAAATCATAATGTGCTTCGACCTTCCATTAAAAAACAAGTTCTCTGAAAATCTTCAACAATCTTCATATTTCTTTGATTATTACAAAATATTATGGTTGAATCCAACACGCCTTCAAATAGACCATCAAACATTTTACATAGGCAAACTAGTTCATGGCTAACTACGCACACTACCATATATTGTGCATCTTTTCTCATCATCGGCATTGTCAGCCCAATCAATGTACCTTTGAATTAAATTTATCAACTAATCAATCAATTATCAATACAATGATGGATCAACAATATCACGACTCCCCAAGTTTTGCTAATAGAGGTTTCCATAGGTATACAATCCATCATGTTGAAATTCTGGAGGATATTGATCATATGCTTCCCTTGACCAAGGTAAGTTTCATCAGTTTTTTGCCAAGTCCCAAGTAGTTGTGAATCGATCCAAGATTCTCCATGTCACATTCTACTTCCAACTACCTTTGAAGGAAATACCTTTTCATTTAACTTTATGAGTTCTTTGAATCATTTAATTGATCAAAAGTATGAGTTCTTCTATAATCATGAGTCTCGTATTTCCATATCCTTCACAAATCTGGGAAAACTCTTCCAACTAAGATATGAATTACTTTTATTTAACGAGAGAAACTTCTCAAATCTTGCTTTCATATTTCCATCTATTGCATGCTATATCTTGACTTCTTTAACAAAATCATACTTCAAACTTCCTGCTTCTCATATATTCAGGAACGTCCTCTTATTCTTCTATGTCCTTCCAGTTCTTTCATTTGTTGTCTAGGCATCCCTCGTTATTGACTTGAAAAACTTTGTTTGAATCAGTCAATTTTGATAGTATCACTAGCTCATTCTTTGATGTATATGTTCAATTTGATGTCTCATCAAAAATCAACCCCTTCTAGATGGAAGAATCTTCAAAAAAAATGCTTTTAAATTTCTATGTTATGAACAAATTTCATATACGCAGTAGAATACTTAGAACGTATGAAATTTATAAATATCCATGATAGGACAAATATTTTTATATAAGAACGTATAGAAGATATGAGATATGATATGATGATTCAATTTTTACAATTAAGGGCCCACTTATATACCTTGGCAGGTGCCCCTTCATACATGGTCATATCCTTAAAGACATGTCTCTTCTATACTAACCACTATTTAATTATTCAGTATATATATATATATATATATATATATATATATATATATATATATATATATATATATATATATATATCTATATATATATAAAGAGAGAGAGAGAGAGAGAGAGAGATAATTTCTATATATATTATATTCATAGCATTGCCCTCATCTTCAAAAAGTTTTGTGCTCAAAGCTTATTGTTGACAAGGCATGTCATCTATTTCTTGTCTTGTAATCTATTTGCACCTTTACAAAATGGAGTTATCATCTTCGTTGATACAAGATTATAGGATCCTCTGAGTGATAAACAAAATTGTCACTTTGAGAAGGGATCTAACCATCCTAAATCAATCTTTTGTTGAATCTTGCGACTACTAGATATTTCGTGCGAATTTTTATCACAAGATTGAATTGCACTGACATTAGTAGTCTTTGGAACATAAGTTTGTGTTGATGCCCCGAAAATCGTTGCAACAACATTGGGGAAACCACCCGGTCTGGACCTTAGTGCAGCTCCTTTTCCGTTTGGAATAGTGGTTCCGACTGGGGATAATGGGACCAGTTTCCCAAGAATTATAAGTAAACGGGATGGATGAGTGACTTATGACATAGGATGGTAATAAGCGAACAGCTAAACTATAAGCGAAATGTAATAACTATAATCTAATCCCGGGACTTATCACTTGGTAAAGCGTAGCGTTTGATGATCTGTGCTTTAAGGCAGGCATATAGATGACTCTAACACTTAAGCATAGATGTTTAAACCATTTAAAATTGCTCTGCATAATTAGTTATGCAGAGCGATTATAGCGAATTACTACACTTAATCGTTTATATCATTGATACATGCATGGGTGAAAGAGATAACAAATCACCAAAACATTCAATAGTGAAATGAAATGAAGATTCGTTGTTATATCGTATACATGCATTCAACAATAGCAAAGATAATAACACAGCAATTCATATAATAAGAAAGAACACAGATACAGATAATAGTACCATGTAAGCTGCTCGATCAATCCAGTATATTAATCACTATGTCGCAGTCCTTCCTTCAAATCAGAAAGCATTCCAAACAACAGACAGTCGTGCACAATTGTGTAAAACAGCCTTCTAATCAAAATTAAGAACCGTTGGTCGAGTTTCACAAAAGAATATAGACTGAAGCACAATAGTGCAAACTTCAGCCTTTAAGTCTATTACAAAATTTTACGACCCTTTCCAAAACAATGAAAGGGTCTATAAATACTATACTAATCTAAATATCTAAACAACTGAAAAGCTATTAAATTGGCATCAATAAATGTTTTTTTCCATCTTTCTTGGCGATCTGGCAGTTGGCGGCAATGCTTCATTCGGTGGGTTCTTTGCCTTTACTCCTTAGCTGACATATCGCCAGCATTGGCTCTACTTCCGGTGGAGTGTTGAGACGTGAAGTTAGCTGGGCATCATATGTAGCATCCTGAATGTCGGGGATCAGGCATCCGAGGGCATCTGTTAAACACTTGAGAGCAGACCTTTGAGTATGTGGCTTGACTAGAAAGAGCCAATATGCATCAGAGGTTAAAGTATTTACTCCGGTAATTAACTTCCTCTGTTCCTCCAAGCCATGATAACTTGCTTGTTCAAGCATATCTGTTGTTGTTATGCTTCCAGGTGTGCACTTGGAGATCATGTTTGCCAAATAAAGTGTATCATTGACTAGGTCGATCATATTGCTGGCAATTATTTTACACCTGGAAGCCGCCCTTTCTGCTTTCATTACCTGAGTGTTCCATTCTATGAAGAGTATGTCCTTGTACGCTTCATGGATTCGGGACAAATTCGCCGCTTTCCCTTCTTCAGTGTCTTGCCACTCAAGATAATCGGATATGGCTTCTTCGGCCTGATCTAGCTCATTTCTGGCCTTCTCTATTTGCTCACACACTGTTGTAGATATTTCGCATAATGGCTCAGCCTTAGCAAGTTGTTGACATAGAAGTCTGATCTGAGACAGTAATGCGCTATTTATTTGAGTTGCCTCTGCTCTGAAAACTTTCACATTCTGTGTGCTCTTGATACCTTCGAGCTGTGCTGATAGTTGAGCTATTCGCTCATCTTTCGATTTCATCATCAGCTCATTTGATGCTTTCAACTATGACAATGCCTCCGACAATTCTTTTGCCTTCTGAGTTTCACTTTGGTCTATCCTTTGTCTTTCAATTTGCAGTTGTTGGGTTAACAAATTGTTTTCCTGTTGTTGAGCCAGCAACTGCTCTTCCACCTGTGCTGCTTTGTTTTTCGCTTCAATTACCTCTGCCTGTAATGCATATATTTCATGGTCCTTAGTCTTCAACAGAAGACTTACCTCCGATGCTTTGTCGATAGTTGCTGCAGAATAAGCTCCCGCGAATTGAGACAGCTTTGTTAGATCATCGGAGGGATCCAAATCCTCCTTCCAGACCATATTGCCCGTGACTGTTTGCTCAGGAAAGATAGAAGGTTGATCAAGCCTTCGTCTTTTCTTAGAGCGCTTAATAACAGCTCTATGCTTTGGGCTGTAGAAAATATCCAGGGGAGGAATTTCTTCCACCTGGAGAACAATTTGATCGGAAGGGTCCTTATTGATTACCTCGACATCCTGTGAAATGGGTGGGCCGCTGGTTCCTCCTAGAACCTAAGAAGAAGTGGTATCGGGCGCATCGCTTGTTTTAGAGGTGTCTGTGTCTTTGGAGCCTTCCTTACCACTGATAATGGAATCGAATTGGTTCCATTGTTTAATCAATTCAGGATCGGTGGAGGTTTGCTTATGTTGCTCTGTAGGGGCTTTGCTCCGTTCTTTTTCTTGTTCTAACTTCTGTTGTTCTTCAAGTGCTTTTCGCTGCTGCTCCTCTTGCGCTTTCCGCTGCTGCTCCTCTTGCGCTTTCCGCTGCTGCTCCTCTAATTCCTTTTTCTGCCTATCTGCCAGTTCTTTCTTTAGTTTCTCTTCTTCCTTCTTCTTCCTCTGCTCTTGATCCTTCTGTGCCTTTTGCTGCCTTTCTATCTGCTCCTTTTTCTGCCTCTCTGCTTGCTCTTTTCTTTGCTTCTCAGCCTGCAGCTTCTTCTGCCTTTCCTCCTGTTGTTTATCCTGTTCTTTAGTTGTAACAGGAGGTGGATGTATCTGTTTCCGACCAGGCTCGCTTGAGGAAGACGTTGGGGTTGTGGATAATAAATCTAGAGGCAAAGTTTGCAACCTCTGCTCCCTAAGTTTATTAAACTCAGTCAACGCCTCATCGTTGTATTTCATTCTGGCAAGCTGTTTGGTTTCACTTATTGTATCGGCACCTGCGAACAGGTCATCAAACATATCCTCTTGATGATCAACTTTTGTTAATTTTGCTTGTTCTAGGGCAGTGTAGGCAGTTTGCTTTGGATCATAGAGTTTGTTTGGGATAGTGGCCAGGGATAAAGTTTGGAGTTTTGTCGCTTCTTTTTCTGCATGCTTGTAATTAAGCAGAGTAAAAACCCCAATTCTTAAAGGAAAAGAGGGCCAACCTCTCTTCTTCTCCTCTTTGAGAGTTTGTGTGACACTCTCGGCCATAATCTGGTAGCAAATTTCCCGGGCTAACAGTTTGTCTAGGATATATAAAGGGAGGACATGCGGCCTAGCCTTACTCCCAAAAACTCTGATATAGGTGAAATGCTCTTCCCCGAACCAACTTGCTACGGCTGGTAAGTCAAAAGAAGCTTCATAGGAAATTCTGGGAATGGGTTAGTCATAAATAGAATAGTAAATGGGCACCATGAAACCATTACAAACTTGGTACAAATGGTCCTTGTAAGAGGACTTCCACAATTTCTGATGGTATAAATGAATGGGTGTTGGATCTTGGGTGGTCCATCTCCAACCGAGGACAGGAAACTCAGAATTAAAACACAGGATATCCATAATGTAAGCAGTATAATAAAATGGCGGGATTTTCCTTTCAGTGACTATAGTTTTGGCTCTAAATTCACGAATAGCTACGACCAACTTATCAGAAAGAATAGTGGCCCAATCCATAATTATACTATTGATAGCCGCTTCCATTAGGGGAACCATGTCAATATTGATATTAACGGAGTCATGTAATCCCCACAATCTACACATCATAATCCCCGCATAGCAATAGGGAGAAGCCAAAGAAACATTGGAGTACTTACCCGAACTTTCATGCTTGTGTTTGGCTGGGTTCTGCCTCCAATCTCGGAGGGGTTCGGATGGTGATTCATTTTCTTTTGCAAATTTCTCCACGAAGGCTCTGTTATAGACTAGCTCCGGTTCAGGCAAATGATACATTCGCCTCAGGTCATCAGGCTTGAACGACCCGAAAATCCTTCCATCCCTTGTATGAAAAGTTCTATCAGTGATGGGGATTTCTTCAATTGCCCAGCGCACCACATCTGTGTAAGGGAGGACCTGCTCTCTGGCCGCTATTCTGTGTAAAAAGGAGTCGGCCAAGTCTTTGAGAGTTGCATCAGACTTCCTTAGTACATCCACACTAGCCTTTGTCACTACCTTTTGTGGTTGCTCGGCCTCTAACAGATTATATGTGCCCTGCCATGTGGTCCTAGCAAGACCAGTGCACGTAGTGTCCGAGATTAGGCCTTTCTTCGAAATTGTAGCAGCTTGACCTGCAACAGGTGTTGCAGTGGAACCAGCAGTCTTCTTGTGTTTCTTCCCCATCATGTTCAGGCTTTTCTCAACAAACGAACTCTACACAAATGCAAGAGAAATCGTAACACGAGAAATAATGAAGACAAAGCATAATGGGAAAGATATATATCACTTGAAGCGTGGCGATATTAATTTTCAAAAAGTGGCTGCGGATCCAATCACTGGTAAGAGATCGCATATGCATTAATGGTGTTTTTAAGGCCTGCTACCCATTAAATGACCTTTACACTGTTATTCAGCTGAATGACCCCCTAACGCATGCAACAGATATGATAATGTTTTAGACGCAAGTATTCGTTAATCGAAGGGGCAAAGTTATTAAATACGCATGCATTACCTTATCCCTGCATTTAACGGCATTTTGAAATCTGCGCTTTATCAACCGGATTTAAATATAATTTTAAGGCTCAAAGCAATCACTTTTTGAGAATGCCGATTACCGATGAACAATATCGCATCGCATCGGGGGAAAGAGTTACACTATCGTTTGAAAGAAGTCCTGGCGAATGCCGATTGCGACATCGCATCGGACTAGCGCGTGAACACATTACCAGATGCATATTAAGTGATTTTCCGACCTCCGATAGCGATATCGCATCGCATCGGGGAACAACCTGAGCGCCTTATGAGAGTGCATGCGATTCCGCCGACGGCCGATCGCGATATCGCATCGGGTCGGGGTTTATAACTTAAAGTGTTTTCCCACAAGAGGCAGTGCCGATAGCCGATCGCCGATATAGCGTCGCATCGGGGTGTAAGATATGTGCTCTTTTTGTGTATGCATTGAATACCGCCGATCGCCGATAGCGATATCGCATCGGCAAAGACCAAAGTGCCATTTAAATGCGTCTCTCTTGTTATTGCGATATGCGATCTTGCGATCGCTTTATCGCAATAACAAAAGATTGTTTTATTTTGGGAACATTGTTATTCGAAAAAGGCTTCAATTCACAAACACATTTGATTATCATACCTTTTTCGAACAAATTCATTAATGCCAATTAATTTTTTTTTTAAAAGGGACCCATTTCATATGTTGATTGTAAATAAATACAGATGATATGAAATGGGGGGTTGTTGTAGGGCACAACAGTTTGTTGTTTATGTTCTGACTTATATACATAAATGTGGATTGATTGAATTGTCTTCTCTTGTGATTCATAATATGTTGATAAGGAGTTTTTGTGGTTTGATTTTCCTTTATCTTATGTGTGGCAAGTTCCTGATCTACTTCAAATATTGATATTATTGAGTTTGTTACAAAATCTTCATTTGGATTTTTCATCGTCTACACTGATTTATCATCTTTTTCAATTTTGATATTGATTGGATTGATATACGTTCTTTTTTCTTCAACTTGAATTTTACATCTGAAGACTTTGATATGTCTTTTGTGATAAGTTCTTCTTATTTGTTTTTCAATGATTTCTTGTCATTTTTAAGTTTCTTAATATGTGTCAATAATTTCTCGTTGTGGTATTCGAGGTGAGTAACTTCTTCGTTTTTGTCTATGATAATATTTTCAACTTCTTTCTACATATTTTGCATTGTCTTATGGTTTTCTTCAAGAATTACTTTTGAGATATCTTTTACATCTTTTGGTGTTATTGAATTTGCTTTCAATGTAACATCTTGTATCATTATGTTTTTCTTTTTATAGGAAAATGTCAAATATATATATATATATATATATATATATATATATATATATATATATATATATATAGGAATAGGATAAAGGACCCCAATGATTAAATCCAGGGTGAACCCAGGATTATATTATTATTTTTACAAAATAAGGTTTTGACTATGAATTGCAAGACAAACATATAGTCTCCAATACTTAGTTGTAGATTGCTTACGTCATATTGTTTTTTATTTATCAGATCCATTGTTTTAGTTTTATTTGATTTAGGAATCACTAATTGGTTAGCACATTCAGTACTAACATAATTATTATATTGAGTAGGATTGATAGAGATTATAATATCATTTCCTACAAGTGATCTTTTGATTTTAAATAGCACATTAACACAAATATCAAAAAATTCATGAAATGTTCCATCTGCATTTTGTATTCCTCAATAATTATGTACACTTTGACTAAGGATTTTATTTTTTTCGTATAAAAGACCCACTTCTTCAAAATAGAATAAAGTGTTTTTTATTTAATAAGCTTGAACAACTTTATAAGTTCCTTCAAATAAAAAATAAAATAAAAATAAAAATGCAAAAACAAAAACAAAAGCAAACCTAATTTTTCTCTTATAACTTCATACTTTAAAACTATCTTCTCTTTTCTCTTTATAACTTGAGACTTTAAAACTACCTTTTAAATTGTTATTTTTTCCTTAAATATTTTGTAATTGAAAGTAAGATATTGTATTTTATTTTATAAGCATCAAGGGTTAGCTCAACTAGTCAAATAAGTGCCTCGTCGTTCGAGAGGTCACAAGGTCAATTCTCCCCGAAGCCCTTGTGGTTAGGCCTAGCTATTGGTCGCGAGGCTTGATACCCTTGATCAAGCTCAGATATTTCCACGGACGTAGTGGCCACCTGGTGACCGTGGGTGTCCATGAACAACCCGAACAAAAAAAGAAAGAAAAAGAAAGAAAAGAAAAAGAAAGATATTGTATTTTATTCGCTTAGTAAACTTTTCCTATTGTTTCTTTGCAAAGATTTCCTTACATTTTAAAAAAGTCTATTTTAGGAAAGAAAGATATTATATTTTATTCGTTTAGTAAACTTTTCCTATTGTTTCTTTGCAAAGATTTCCTTACATTTTAAAGAAGTCCATTTTATTTAACTTTATACTTCTTTATTTTCTTTTAACAACCGTGTAAACTTCCACCTTATGCAAAAGTTACTTTGATTTGGCCCTTATAGCTGTTGTTAATAGCAAATGACTGAAGTGTGCCAATGTTAATTGCAATGGATATAGATATAATCCGTTTTTAAATATAATCTAGTCAATCGTCGTGTCCCCACCACTATTGTTCAATTTAATTTAATATTCACCCAACGCTAAGAATTAAGTACCCCTTTCTGAATGTAATGCTTTAAAATTTAGGGTTTAATCTTTAATTGCACCCTCAAATACTTTGCCCTATATTCCAGTAATTTTGAATTTGCACTCGATGCAGAGAAGTGGTTATGATGATCTTATCAACAATCACGTAACGAATTCGGGTGAGTATGATAGGCAATATGATAGCAATTACATTGCAGAGGCATATATGCCAGTGGACAACGATTTTAGCAGCTAAATAAAATTGTGCGGTTGATTGTTGTTGGTCAGCTTACTGATAATGTGGTGTGCGGAGGTTCGAGGGCGGAAGGTTCCGATGGTTTGGGGCGTCTAGTGGTGGCAGTTGGTGCTTGAAGGTCGTGGAGGTAGTCGAACGACCATAGTGAGACAGTGATCGTTGGGTATGTTGGTCAGTCAGTGGTTGTAGTGGTTGGTTGGGCTATGCAGTCATTTTTTAAATTTTATTTTATTTTTTTAACCTATCATTTTTTTAATATTTTTTCATATATATATACTATGACATATATATATACTATGTTGTTAGGAAACGTGGGTGCGAGGACGGGGACGGGGACGGCATTTTTGGAAACAGGGTGCGTGGGTTCGTCGGGTAATATAATAATATTAAATTTTAATAATTATATTTTATAAATTTATAATTTATAATTAATAATATATATGAAATTTGAATTTGTATATTTTTTCAACTTTAAACAAGAAAACTTTAATGATACTCATTTAAGCATGCACATCATTGAACATTCAACATTGACATTGAAATTTCAAAATTTATCCCCAGAAAATTGTTCTTTTGAATCTTTTTCGTGTAACCATGACACTGTGACAGCTATGTGAGAGAGCTCAAGGCTACTACTAAATCTGAAAATTCAAAATACATACTAGGATAAATGCTAGACTCAGCTATTTTGGTGAAACTTGGGACAGATTTTGTCACACACAGGCTTTAAAATAACTATGCATCTTAGGTTCATTTGCAAGGATGCCTATCAATGAATCAGGTTGTGGTCGTACAGACCCTTCCTCCTACACAGTGAAGGAGTGTTGGCATTTCTGCCTCCTGCTCTAATTTCAAGATAGCTTCTCTCCTTATTGAAATTGCTCATTCTGGCTAGAGCTTGAGCTTGTAACTTTGCTTTGAATGTTTAGTCTCTCCCATATAAAAACACAATTTTTCATAGGAGATTCTTCTCAACCTAATAGTGGTCTAGAATTTTCTTGATGTCTAATCATCCACCTGCCCCATGCATGGTGTGCTCTGTGGTAAAGCAATCCCAAAAACAGTGGCAGCCTTACCCTTCCACAAAACACACTTATTAGTGTTTGTTTCCCAATAAAATGCACAGCAGCCATCTGACGGCTTGAGGGATAGTTTGTCTTTGAGTGCGAAGCTCTGCCTGAATATTAATTATCTAAACATAAAACATCTTCGCAGTTTTTAGAGATTACTTAGTGTACAAGTCTGTAGAGACCATATATAATTTAGGCATATTTTCCTAGTTTTAATCTTAACATGATGTTATCAAAACGCTGTGAGAAATTGGCAGATTTTGATACTTAATTTAGCCATTGTCCAAAATAGCCCTTCGCCATTTAACAGCATCAGCTGATTACAGCTTATGGCTGGTCTCAATCCTACTTTCTATTTGACCGAAAATGTCTGAACCTGTATGTGTGCATTTACAGTTTATAATTTGATGGTTATTTGGCTCGGGAATGAATGTTTCATTCCAAATTGATTTACAAGAATTCTTAAAAAACAAGACTTGTAAAAAATTTTAAAAACCGGGTGCGGGTACCCGTGCAACACAGGTTTTGATGGTAAGGACCGTGGAAGAATGTTTCATTCCAAATTGATTTACAAGAATTGATTTAGGGTTTTTTAGGTTTTGTTATAAGTTTTACCTTTGTTATAAGTTATTTTTTAAATTTCAATAAAAAAAAATTATTTGAAAATTAAATTTTTAATATAGTTTTTTAATGAAGAACCCAAAGAACCCAACCTGAAGAACCCAAGAACCCGTTAAAGGAAAAGAACCCAAATTTTTTTTTGAAGAACCCGGTTCTTCATGGAAGAACCCGATTCTTCTGGGTTCGTCTAGGAAGAACCCGTACCCGAATCCGGTACTTGGGTGCGAGAACCCGGGACGGGTTTGAGAACCCCACCCCCAGGTGCGGGTACCCGTGCAACACAGTATATATATATATATATTTTTTAAATTTAATTTTTTTAATATATATATATATATATTTTTTCTTTTTTTTTATGGCCAAAGGTTTGACAGTGAATGGAGAACCTCCCAATACTTGTATAGGAAAATGCTTGAATTGCAACGGAAATGAAGTTGGCGGAGACTTAAGGGTCAAAGGCTGAATCAAACTGGCTCTATGCAGTAGTTGAGCGGTCAGATGATTCAACAGCTCTAATACCAAATGTTATCAACAAAGTCCATATACGCAACCGAATACTCAAAAGATCTGCAACATATAAATATCCATGTTAAGACAAATATTTTTATATAAGAATGTACAGAAGATATGAGATATGAGATGATGATTCAATTGTTACAAATGAGAGTCCGCTTATATACCTAGGCAGGTGTCCCTTCATGCATGATTATGTCCTTAAAGACATGTCTATTTTATACTAATCACTAGTTAATAAATCATTATTTCAATATTATATATATATATATATATATATATATATATATATATAAATCACAACATTCTATCCTACTATCTTGCTGCAAGATATAATCCTTATTTCTTTGAGAGAAGTGTTAGCTTCCTTTGAATCTTCATGATGAGATTGTTTTCTTTTATTGAAGACACAAGAGTTTTTACCATGCAATTGCTTTCTTTAATCAATAGATATTCCTATTTGTCTTTTTATGTAGGCAGAAGTCAACGAGGCTTCTTTTCATAAGAATGTACATACTTCAAAAAATTGATTCCTATAGATGACCAAGAACTCCCTCTTAAATCTATTCCCCTCGAACCAATCTAGACAAACTTCTATTTGTGAATCCCAAATATATTAGCTCTAATAGGATACATAATGTATCTTATCCTTAATAAGTTATACTCTAACTATTATCTTCTAAACACAAAATGAAAAGTAAACTTTTACTTCAAACTTGGTACAAGAGTGGATGTAGGATTATGTACACCTACCATGTTCTTCATCAACTTTTAATAGTGGAGATCCTTGTGATTTTCGCCTTTGGGTTTCTTTGGAGCTTATTCATTTCATTTGTTGATGCTTCATGTCTTTCCTTCCTACTATTGTTCTTAGGTTTCTTAGGGCAATCTCTCTTGTCATGTCCATATTCATGACATGCAAAGCATTAGACTTTGGACATATCTTTATTTCCTTGAGATTTGTTACCAGCATTTTTGTTTTGAGATCCAAATTTCTTCATTGATCTAGTTGCAAAAGCTTGAGAATCTTCATTATGAGGTTGAGTATTGTTTTTGGCCTTCATTCTTGATTCTTCTAAAGTGCAAGCAACCCATAAATCTTCAAAAGTAGGAGTTTCCTTCTAGCATAAATGCCTCCAGCAAAACCATCCCATGCTTTAGGTAAAGTATTGATTATAGTGGTGATCAATTCATAATCAAATATAGTTTCACCAATCCCTTGAAGTTGATCTCTAATTTTTTATATATTCATAAAATATGAAGTCGTGTTGTCCTCTGTCATCCTTGGTCCATAGAGTTGATTTATTAAATATATCGTATGACCTATTGTGTTAATGGAGTACCAGTTCACTAAAGTATCATAAACCTCCTTGGATGTAGACAATTCTAAAACAAAAAGTGATGAGGTGATCTTTGATGGATTCAAAGAGAATTCTTTGAGCTCTAATTTCTCCCTTATTATACTTGTCACTTCTTGAGCATTGTTTTTATCTAGTGTTGGAACTTTTCCTTCAACAAATTACATGGTTTCATTTTATATAAGGACTAAATCAACCCTCTTCTTCTAAGCTTTGCAAGTAGATGCTCCTTCAAGCTTGTTACCTTCTTTACAGCTAGATGCCATTTGATCAAAAGTATTGAGCATAGAGAATAGAAGAGTACTTACTTGAAAGTGAGAGAGATTTGCTACAAGGGCAGCGTAAGAGTGCCAACAAATTGTGATCTTCAAGCTTCCTTCCTTCACCTTAGCTCTGATACCTTGTTTAGAAATCAAGTGCAATATATTCTAACATTTAAATCCTCTTCTTAAAAATTACTTGTGAAAATTAAATGTATTCTTATTAATTCTTTAAGTCTTGTTAATAAGAAATTAGACATTTGTTCGAATAGAAATCATAATGAGACAAGGGACACCAAAAATTAGATTAGTGGCCGAGGAAAAATCCATAAGGGGAAAACCCAGCAATCTTTCCCTTATATAATTAGATCCAAATGAGAGATATCAAAGCCAATACAAATACCAAACTGCCACCAATATACCAAGTCAAACCCTCCTCCAAGTCACCTCAAAAATTCAAAGTCAACATTGGTCACATTGCTTCAAATATGGTCAAACTTCATAATTTCAAGTCTACAACCAAGGCCAAATTTCGGTCTGTGATCACCTCAAAAAAAATTAGCCCCTTCCACAAAAAATAGTTCTCTCACATGTACAAACTACAGTAGTCAAATATTTGGTCAACAACGGAATATTCTTCTTCTTTTTTACTTGCCTTCTCTTTCCTTTAACTCAGCCTCTTCTTCTCCTTCGCTAGGTTCATATATGCTTCTTGATATGATGATGAAATTAGCTTCAAAGGGGTCAAACTTGTCTCATATATATAGTTTTCCATGAGGGTCGAATCGGTGCCACTTGTAGGACTAGGTCGACATGTCCAAGGAGGACCGACTTGGTCATCCTGTGGACTAATGACTCATTCTAAAATTTTCAAATTGTCTTTCTTTTAAATGTCCAAATGGGGCATGACATAAGTAAATTTTCTTTTGACTCAAAATAAATTCTTTGACTTTATCATGAAGAATATGCTTGACAAATTATAATAAATACATCAATGATAAATATACATTATGAAGACCGAACCTAGTTACAACTTCAACAAAGTGAACAAGGGTTCATAGAGAAAAACGATGAATACAAGAGCGGGTCTTATATAAATATTCATCTCAATATTAGGTTACTCATGAATGAAATACAAATGGGAATTATCATATAGATACCCAATTCAATATAAGGTCAGTTTTTGTTGAAATATAAATAAAAGTGAGTGTATTAGTACCCAACCCAATATAAGTTTGATCATGTCCAAACTACAAATTCAAGTAGGTGTATAAATACCCAACTCAATATAAGGTTGGTGCTAACCAAAAATGAACATTACACCAATATTTTCAACATCATCCCTTAATCTGAACAACATGTCATAGGAAGAAGTTATTACATCACAAGATTTACACTCCCCCCTTATTGTTGAAAGGGGCTACACATAGAAGACATTACATATTATCCCACATGAATGCCATATCTTTCACATCAATATAATTCAACATACTAGTGAAGGTGACACATGGCACAAGTATAGAAGAGACATTTGTAGGATGAGATACACCATAATTATTGTGGTAGGATTTTTTGATGCAGTACTTATCGAATTAAGGAGAGGATCAACATTATAATGTGAAGGATATAAAACCATTGAAACATGTTAAGAGTCATCTATAGGTGAATCATCTATAAAATTAAATGAAATATATCCCAATGCACAATAAGTAGGAAATTCATTAAATAAGGTGATGAAGTGCTTAGCTCCCCTAGGAGAATAGAGAGTGATAAGTCCATAAATGTCACCATAAACCAACTCAAGAGCTTGAGAATCACTCCTTGCTTCACAATAACGAGGAAACTACTTTAAAACCAAACTCTTGGTCCTTTATACCCCATCAATCTAACCAAATGATCACTTTCTCAACATTGTGTAGTTGTAGAAGTAGGTCTTATATGTGGAGTGCACAACTAGATGTGCATTATAAGATGAGTTGCATTATAAAATGAGTCCATCAAGTTCAAAAAAGAGTGGAAAGAAGAAGGTTATGTCAAGTCTTTAAAAGAGTCTTGATAGACCCAAGAAAGAGAGCTACCAACTTCTTTTGTAAAAACTTTGTAGTGTGAACTTCTTATCGCATAACAAAGGAAAAAAGAGTGTTATCCTTGAAGGAGGATTTAAACCCTAGGAAGCCCTAAAAATTCATGAACAAGTTTAACCCTAGGAAAAACCCTAAGAAATCTTAGAAAAATAGATTATTCAAACACCCCAACTCTACAATAATGACGAAAACTTAAGCAATGCCACAAAAAACTATAGATCAACAATTGAATTGAGTAAATGAGATTCGCACTCACTTTTGATACCATGTTGAGATTAACAAGAAATAACAAGAGAATTGAACAAAATCAAGACAATCCCAATTTTTGAAATAAAGGGAATAACAAACCAACACTGGGGTAGCATGACACTTGAAGATAAACCAATGAAGGTGAGCACAACACCAAAGATAGAGTGAAGCAAGAACAAGTGTATTATAGATAAAAATAAATCCAAGCACAAGAGAGTGTAACACTTGATAGGTTCCCCTAAACGAATCATTTTATTTAAGAATGAAGAAAAGCACATATATGAGTTACGAATGAGAGTTTTGTATAAACACAATTCAAAGAGGTGGGGCATTTTTCCCAAGAGGGGTTATATCTCTACATATACAAGGTTTGTCATAGCCAAACCTAGAAATATAATAATAATTACAACATAAGGTTAGTTGAGGTCAAAGTGACGCTTGCACCATTTCAATACCACCACTTCCTTTAAACAAGAAAATAGAGATGTATCCTTAACCATGTGATGTAAACAACTAGAAACCTTGATCCATTCCTTCTTAGAAATATGGGTAATTAATGGTTAGGATATGCTAATAGAAAATGGCATGAGTGCTATTACCATTACATTCTTAATTGGGATGTTGTTAATGGCCTTTAGGAACCTTAACCTTATTTTAAAGATCTTTGATCTTCATGGAGCAAGTCTTCTCAATGTTGCCACAATAATGGCAACCTTTCTTGACTTTGATTTTCCTTGGTTGTCACTACCATGTTCTTCCTCATCGTGATCTTTATGATCCTCGTGATCTTTACAATAATACTTTCCATGGTTTCCTTTGTGATTGTCTCCTTGATCTTCTCTAAATTTGTGCTTTCCTTTACAACTAGTGAAGTGATTTTGTTGCTTGTTGCCAAGATTTACTTCTCTAATAAGCTTATCCTACTCCTTAATCAATAATGTGGAAAAATAATAAAAGGTTAAATCCTTTTCCATCTTTCCTCGTAATCGCGATTGCTCAAAATGTGGAACTCAATACATTATAAGGTTCCCTCAAATTCACAAGAATCAGTTCTATCAACTATCCTTCGTTTTAAAATTCTTTGTCACTCTCTCCTAACTTCCTCTGCAACTCCTTCACATGAGCTAGATAGTCATTAATCTTGTCAAATCAAAGTGGGTTAGGAGTGGTAAGTTCTTTATGAAGTAACACAACTCACTTATCATTGACCTTATTAAATAATTTCTTTGGCTTCTACCAAACTTCAAGTAAAAAATATATCCCAACAATGTCAAAACAAATCTCGCTCAAGATATAGATAAATTCGTCACCTCTATAGCCTCCTCCTCCTCACCCTCAATCTTAAACTTTAATCAACATAATTTTAGGTATAGCAACCTGAGCACATTGCCACAACCCTTTGCTTCTAACCAAAATCTCCATATATTGAACCCACATGTCATAATTATGCCCATTTAACATTATATAATCTTGCTTTGAATCCATAATACAAATGATTTAGATCTGCCTAAAATGTGTCAACACTAAAGAAACTCCTTTTACAACTCTTGAATCCAAGTCCCATTATTCCAATCCTCTTTGAATATTTGACCTTCAAGAGCTCAAATGAAATCCACAATGTTCATATGATGCAATAGATTTCCAACCATTCCACAACGTTCATATGATGCAATAGCCTTCCAACCATGCCTAGAAATAGCCAGAGACCAAAAACTAAAGGAATTCAATGTTTAATCTCAAATACCATATTTGAATAACAGATTCTGTGATCAATTAAATAAATCCACATAGACAAATGAGAGAGAAGGATATATATATATAAACAAGGCATAATGTCCCAATAAATGATTTCAAGAGGCAGGAAACACTCAGCGTGCCTCCAAAGGAGAGATATCTAGTGTGATAATAAAAAATGTCAAATCTTTTGTAAAAATTCAACTATTTTAAACCTGTACACGAGCCACTTTGATCGGTAAAAAGTCAACTATTTTAATTATGTACACGAGCCAATTTATTATTCACTCAAATTGTCTCATCAATCCAAATATTATTAACTTACGTATAGTTTAACAGGGTGGTAACAGGGTGGTTATGTGATGTATCTCTTAATTGCAAGCCACCAAGCTAAAGCATGAGTTAGACCATATTATATATATTATTGACCATTATAACCTGGTTGCAATCTGCTATTGAAAAAAAAGAAGCTCTCCAAACACAGTGTAAGGTATGCCTGCATATCTTACACACTCTGATGCACTAACATTATTCCATTTAAGAGATTCATTATAATCATATCTCCAAGGAACCATAACATCTCATGCACTTCTGTGCATTACTATCCATGTGGCCGCAGGGTATAATGAGGTTTTTTCACTTGGAATTCCCTCATAGACTCCTGGTCTTCTCTACATCCGATATGGAAAACCGACCTCCAGCTGGCCATCCCTCCCCCCCTCCGCCCCCTATGGCTATCCTTCACTTCCCGTTTCTCCCACCATGGGATTGTCCAACATGGCACAAAAGATTCCCTCATTTGGTCCATCGACTCCAACATCCATCCCATCTCTGTTCGGAAAATATACTCCTCCATCATTGCTGATCTCCCTCCCCTTCCCTCTGTTTTTCCTGTTAAGTTCTGGAAGGCCCCTTGCCCTCTAAAAACCATTCTTTTCTCTTGGCTGCTCTTCTTCGATAAGAACCTCACCTGGGATGTTTTACAGAGGAAAGGTTGGAATGGTCCTGGCAGATGTCCTCTCTGCCTCCTGGAGAATGAATCCAATTCCCACATGTTTCTCCAATGCCCTGCCGCCCAAGCAATCTGGTATGAACTCTCGACCCTCTTCGGTTTTCCTCACTGTTCATTTTCCTCTGTACAGGATGCTTTTTTATGGTGGGCCGATCAAAGTTCCGATAGACAGGCTCTTTTCTGCCTCACATGCTGGAATATCTGGACGTGGAGGAACAGGCGCATCTTTCAGGCCTCCTGCCTGCCGCTAGTCTCCATTCTGCCTCTTATTATGGGATCTATGCCCTCTCAGATTTGACTGCCGAGTCCTTCCTGCAACATGCGCATTGTACTCGGTTTTTTCTTATATGTCACCGTTTCTCTCAATATTATCCACAGGCTGTAATATTTTGTTTTTCTGGCTCCCTCTTTATATTTGGCACACACATTTACTTGGCGCAGTCACAAGCGCACAGCTGCTCTCTTTTATGATTCCAGGCCATCTCATGCGCACATGTGCTCTCTATATGTTCCTCATGCTGCTGTCTATTCTACGCAATCATATGCGCTCATCCGGATCCATATATATTGCATTTTCTTCCATCGTCTCTTCTGACCGAGGTCAAGATGCCTATATACAGATCATTATTCAAGACTGCGGTCTTCAATGTATCCATGATCCATATATTTCTCTTCAATATATAACATGCTGATTTTTTCTTACTGAAAAAAATGCATTCAGAAATTTAAACCAAAATTTTATAATGTAAATTATGGAAAATAAATAATATATTTTTTTTTTTTTTCAAATTTTATTAAACACTACCTATCAATGTCTCAAATGGTTATATTTTGCTTTTAAAATGTAGATAATGATTTTTTAATTAATGTAATATTTATTTTAAAATATTAAAAATTAAAAAAAAAAAAATTATATTAATTTCAATAGAATTTTTGACATAACTACGTACTCTCCCCCAAAAAATGATTTGAAACCAAGTAATATGTGTGCTCTAAAGATATCTAAGCGCGGTAAAGATATAAAAGCCATTGGGGTAAATAAAGTCCCCCATTAAATCAAACTTTGGCCGGTTTACCTTAGCGTTTCGCAGGAGGATTATGCACTTCCTGTTTGTTTCACCCGCATAATACCTTACAGTTCCAGATTGATAGCCAGCAATAGCTAAGACGTAAGAAGCACCTGCAGCAGCTATAGATGGGGAGAAAGAGGCAGAGCTATTAGTTTTTTTTTAAGATAATCTATTAAAAATCAAAATAGAGGTATAGTTATTTCAGATCTATTAAGTGTAGAGATATCAGATTTTTAGTAAATTTATTCAACAAATTCATATTATTATTCTTAATATTATTATTTTATTTATATAAAATTTCCATTTAATTTATATTATTATTATTATTATTATTATTATTATATATATATATTATTTTGTGTTAAAATTTGATATATAATGAGATGTTTTATAATTTCTTTAATTTAATTTTTTAATATAATATGTATGTTAATTATAAAAATTAAATTTTTATATGTCTATTAAGTAAATTTAAATTGAAAGTTCTGAAATATAATACCTATGAATATGAAATTTTTTTTTGTTTGTCAAGTTGTTTGTGACCTTTATAGATGACTACAAGTTTAATTTTTGGCTTGAGAAACTCTAACTTAGGGGCATCTAAGTCTTAACTTTTGGCTTGAGAAACCATGACTTAGGGGCATCTAAGCCATCAAAAACTAAAATCGCTTCAGGAATGCACCTAACTTGGGCCACACTAGCCCTTAACATGACTGAATTTTTTCCCATTGATTTTTGAACTGGTGACCTTCACATCGTAGACTGACTTAACAATACACCCCATCACTAGCAATATGAATCATTATTTACATTTGAATAGTCACTATCTATATATATATATATATATATATATTAAATTTAGCTTAATGTGATAAGTATATTATGTTATGATTTTTTTTTTGGAAAAATTGTTTGTAATTTAATTAATAAAAATAAAATTATAATATGACAAAATGAATTAATTTGATTTCTTATTTTTATTATTTAAAAAAAAAATAGTTAAGTCAACATCATGCTTCTTTATTATTATTATTATTAATATAATGTTTCATTTTAATGAAACTATAACATTTGTCCAATGTTAAGTTGACATCTACATGTTTACATTCATTTGCAATCACTACAACATCTCTCCCATATTGAACCACCATTTTAATTTTTACACTCGTTTAATGACACTACAACATCTCCCCCAAGAGTGTCTCTCAACTTAATTAATTTGAAAGGGGTGTGTAGATTAGTAGTATATTATTATAATTCATCTGTTTTAAGTGAAGAAGTTTTCATTTTTAATTAATGAACCTTATGTATGTATGTTGGTTGTTTTGTATTTTGAAACATGCATGATATATTTAAATTCTTTTAGATATGATTGACTTTGTGTGTCGTTTCATTAATTTAATTTTTATAAAAATTTAGAGATATCTATGTATACATTTTTGAGTATTTGGGGAAGGGGCTCCTCATTGTTCATTTGAACACTTGAGTCAATAGATATTCTAAAGTTAGAAATAGATTACTAATGACTCTTAACCAAACTTAAGCTTGATGGCCAATGCATTGAACTTAGCCTATAAATTTTTAATTTGTCTATTTTGTTGCAACATAGTGTCTGTTGTCACCACTAACCCATTGTCATGATTTTCCTCATGAACATAAATTATTCCTATTGTAAAGAAAATGGAAGTCTTATTATCTGCAATAATTGCATATTGTCTTTGAACTACACATCGAATGCCTATAATCTCGTACACAAAGGGAAATACCCTAGATGTGTGATTTTCCATGCATTTTAAAATCTGAAGAGAACTATTCAAAACCCACCAATTCCAATACTCTTTCCAAAATCCTCTATTGATGTTCAAAACCACTCTAATTGAACCACCAAATTGATACAAAAAATGCAATGAAATAGAATGTAACCATATAATTAATGAAGCAACCAACCTCATATGTTTCCAAGGCTAATTAGAGATGCCTCCAAATAAATACATGTTGACGGTGTTGGACCCGCCAACATGTCAAGGGATCTCCCCGGTAAGAAGTCCCAATTAGACCTTAGACCGGTTGGTGTAGGAGACTTCCCAACAATGGGTCGTACGGTAATGCCTTGACCGCGATTTCGCACAGAGGCAAGTAAGATAACTTTGTTGGTAGCAAGGGTGTGACATATGCAGTAAGCCAAGGAAGGTGTATGAGAGGTTCTAACACATGGGGGTTGAGATGAGTGCGCCCCTTGGAAACTTGTGATAGCGCGGAGTTAAGAAGGGAACACACAAAAAAAGATTCATCACAACATGGAAGGAAAGTTAGCTAGCAATCCAAAGTGATGGTTAAACCAATAGCACATTTTAGAAAGATTCATGCATACATACACAGAAATAGCTATACATGCATGCGTAAGAAAACAAATACATATATCTTTTAGAGTAACATATCGCTGAAATACAATACAATATATGCATGAAATGTGTTGGCTCTTGCTATATTAAGAAGTGTAAGTTCCAGTCATACAATACAACCATGTCCAACCACTAGTTCCGACAGCGGAACGTTACAGCCACAACCGCATGCTCCTCCAAAGAGATGTACTAGCTCTGCGCAGTGGAGAAGCCAAGGCTCGTTACAATACTATCCAAACTCTCTCTAAGATAGTCCTATCAAAAGCTTGGATGAACAAAAGCCTAAACAAAGAGTTATGAGGGACTATTTATAGCAAAGGCTGGGGTGGCCCTTGACATTCCTCTTTGTGACAGTTCATCTACCCTCATGACTCTTCATCTACTCTACGACTGTTACATCCAAATATCAACACTTGAACTTACACTTGACAAAACGTTACATTACAATGCACATGTACCCGTGTGAGACAAAATGGCTTGAGCAAGGAATCACTATGACTCAGACAACCGTGAGGAGTCCAACTCTTCAACATCCTCGTGACAATTAACAATAGCAAATTGATGCCAAGATCATTAGTCTATTTACTCCAAGGTGACATCTTTTTGGAACCTGATTTCTGCCTCCATAGCGTCCGGGTACACTGCTCGACCTCCTCTATCCAACTCGTCTAAAAGCATGTGCATCATTATCTTCAACGCAGCCGGATTAGCAACATACTTGTGCATGGTGTCTGCACTGATTGGCAAGTATGCGCTGGTGGCTATGTGCATCAACTCGTCAAAGTATGAGTCAAGCTCTAGTCAGACCTATACCTTTGTCTTCTCCTGGGTGAGAGTCCCAATAGATGGGATTACATGTGCGTGCACCACAACATCCATACTCTTGAATACATGTGGATGGTAAGCCTGTAGACTAGTGATGAGCTGCGGGAGCTCTTCATAGTTTCGGATCTGACTCCGAATGCGCGCTTTTAGCTTGACCGCTTTGGGCTTCATCATCTTTGGCAAGTGAAGCGGGGCTCCCTTGTATCTCATCGTTCACATTTCCATGTAATCAACAACATCATGCATGTTCGACAAGATACGTGCTCTTCTAACACATCGTTTCTGCCATCCGTTGAGATGGACAACTGCCTTATGCACGGTACCAAACTTGGAATACAATGCCCACATGATTGTGTCAAGGGACAATACTTCATCCAGTATTTCCTTCTTCAGTTCTACTCAGGCAAATGTTATAACCAACTCTCCTCCTTGCTTGGTCGTATGTAGCTCTCTAGCCATTCTCTCATTCTCAGCTCTCAAAAAGCGAACACTTGAGCTAGTGGGTTCAGCACATGCTCTGGTAGCCTTGGCCAAGGCTATTGGATGTTTGTGCATGTCAGACATGATCACTCGTTCCTCATACTGCGTAGGAGATGTATGATCTTCTGAAGTTGACACTCTGCGATATTGCACAACTTTATGTTGAGACTCGTCGAATGAGATGTTGTGCATCTCTCCTTCCTGCTGATCTCCAAGGATCTTAATGTCTCCTTGATCGCTTGGGACTTGCTCATCTTCTGGATGCGGTGAAGCTGGTCGGTCGAACTCTTGGTGGTGAGGCATGAGTTCGATGTCCTACTCTGACTCCTACTACTCCATATATGTATCCATTTGTTCAAGCATTCGCTCTATCTCCTGAGCGAAGTCCTGCTCCTGCGATGATTCACCCTATTTACCTGATGCCAACTGTTCTGATGAGTCCACTAACTGTACGGTCATTGTTTCATCTGTCTGCACATGTTGCACCCCCTGTCGTTGTTGCGCTTACCTCTCCTGTTTGCGTAGCTCTTGTTCCTTTCGGAGTTGCTCTGTCAACTCATGCAACTCCTTCTTTGTTTCCTCCATTCTCCATTTCTCTCTCTGACTTTGCGTGTTTCTCATGTCGCGTTGTTGCCTCTTTGCCTCTATGGCCATAGCTTCTTTCTCCACAAGTGGATCTGCTCAATACTTGCAGCTTTTCTCTTCCTCCATTCGATCGACAATCTTCCTCTTGCACTTGTCGCGCACTGGTATGTTCACCTCTGTTGTTGTTGTTGCTTATAGTGGTCTTTGGGATGCTGCTTCACATTGCTTCGCTAACCATTCCACAGCGAAGCCAACCTCTTCATTAAGTCTGGAGGAGTTGTAACAATATCTCCATGGGTCTTTCTCCGCCCAATGACATGCCTCGTGGATTCAATTGAACTGTACTCTCGTGCAATGATCTTTCACAAGACAATGCGGGTCATACCGATTGTAACTTCGAAGGTAGAATGGATACTTCTTCGTCTATTCTACTTTGACATCCACATGCTTGAAACTCTAGATCTCGTATAACCCGATGCGTAGCGGAAGAGCGGTCCAAGGTGCCTTCTTCTTCCAGTGCAGCCTAGTTGTCAATCCTGCTGAGATGTCATATGCTACTTCCTGCATGATGAGTATGTCCAAGGAAAACTTCGGTAGAACATGCAGAGGCTTCTCCATGCTATACATCCGTATGAAGGTGTTGCACGGTGAGGCATACCAATCAGCTATGTCTATGAGTGCCTCCATTATTGCCTTCGATATGCAGGGTGGATCCTGTTCAAATATCATCTTGTAAACTGGGGTGAATAAATGATCGGACAGTCGTGTGATAACTCCTCTGAAGCTGCATTCGGACAACATCTTACAATAAGTGTTCACAGCAATCTTCACCGGTGACCATACCAAATTCAAGCCCGTGAACTCCTGTCGGGCACAAATTTCATCCAAGATGTAGGCAGACATGTAAATTTATGCTTGCATAACTTTGGGCAGTTTTCGAGCCCTCGTTACCTGTTCCTTCAGCTAATGAGCCAACATGCTGGACTAGTTGCATGTTTTTCCCTCTCTAGCTAGGTGGTCCAGCACGATCACCCAACTCTGTGGGAAGGTTTCCGTGCTCTCTTGGCCATACAATCAACATGAAAAGATGACCAAGTATTGATACGTCTTTAGTATCTTCATCTTGTATATTAGGTTGGGTTTCATCCTAAATCTAGCTAGCTCCTTTACCCAATTCTTCAAAATGTCTCTGGAGTTGGCATTGTTGTTGGGTAAGCTGAAGGGAGTCTCCATGATGGTCACAGGCTCCGCCATCTGATACATCCCATAGTAATCATGTGCCTTGAAGGTTGTAATCTTCATCTCGCTGACACTACTCAAGGTCATCGTTTCCGGATCAGTGTGCGAGACGATCCAATGTATCATGTCGGCGCATGGGAACGCGGAGTATCTACATGCAATCTAGTCAAGCCGGACTTATGGATGTTCACATACACCTCGTGGTCTTCGAGGTCTTCCCCAAATGTGCCTGCAAATGCATCATTGACCTCTTTCCATTTCAGCTTGATGTGCTTGTCTACAATCAGCTTGGCATCTTCATAGATTGGTATACTTGCGGACACTCGCTCAACCGTTGCTCTAGTCGCACTTCCGTCAGTGCCCTTCGATCCTGCTCTCTTGGAGACCATTGATCTTGAACTCTTAAGAGGTGAATGAACACCTACTAGATCTGGAGACAAAGAGACATGCATGGTAAGAAATCTGTTAGTGAAAACCAAAGCAAATTCATGAACGACATAACACATACTTGGGGATGGACTGGTAAGGATTGCACAATTTCTTCTGGGAGGCTGGGAGACTAGCTACCAGACTTGCGTAAAGGCCAGTCTGGGTTGTCTGGGAGGCATGACTGGCTGCTGGAATTGCGTAGTGCGCAATCCAGGCTGACTGTTGACTGTTAGAACTGCGCGATGCGCAATTTCAGCTGGCAAATGGTTACAGACTCAGTGACTACATTGCGAAATTTTCTGCACCAGCAATCACTATCCCTCATAATTGCGCAATGCAAGCCTGGAGGAAAGCTCTTGGGCAGAAATGTGCATTTCCTGAGAGGAAGACAAATTCTTCCTTCTCAGGATTACGCAATGTTGTCTTCGTGAGGCAGAGTCTGGGCCAAGGCTACCCAGACTCGCTGACGGGCAACTGAAAGAAAATGTGATTGTGAATGCATGGCGATACTAAGTATAAGAAGAAGCAAATGATCATGCATTCAAACAGTGAATAAAATATTCAGAAAATAGAACAACATGCATGTGGGTGAAGCGAGTCGTCGAATCGGCGATCGTTCGTGCAAAACATTTCATGCATGTGACAGTAGTGAGATGTTAACGAAAACTGAAATGGTGCTAGTACAAGCTAGTATGCATGTAAACGACAGCAAACATTCAAAGAAATCAAGAAAACAGCACTCACACAACAAAAAACAAAAAAAGCGACAGAAATGCTGCAAAAGACAAGTTGAGACCAGTGACCCGTGAATAGCTGAGTTGGATGTGTCGAAGAGTCCTGGATGTGTTGGGGGTGTTAGAGCTCCAAGATCGATGTGAAGAAATGAGCTATGAAGTGTCGAATAAATAAGTTTGAAGCTCATGATGTGCATGCCACAAATCTAGGAAAAAACAACATTTGGAGGAAATATTCTAAAACGATCTTTGCATGTAACCTCCAGCTGCTAAAAATAACTCCCTGAATCAGGGGATGCTTTTTTCATGTTGCCTTTTGCTATTCTAGGAAAAAGCAACCCATGCATGCAAGTCAAGTTTCCTTGGTCCCGGGTGGAACTAGTCAATCCAACTACACATGCAAGAGCGTGCTCAACCGCTGGGAAAAAATGGGCATTTCCGATAAGTAGCTGGTCTGGCTGCCCAAAATAGTTGTGCAATTTCTAGGTAGAGCAGTTGATTACTACCGAAGATTGCACAATTCCTGGGCTTAGTAGCCCTGCTGGGAGGAATTGCGCACTTTTTTGGATGAAGCTTGTGTTAAAATTGGCAACTAGGACCAAACTCCATGTGGATCATCTTATTCATGACTGAAAATATTTTTATTAGATTCCTGTCGTCGAGAGGTGTAGGATTGATCTAAAGATCATCCAATTCCGATAAGTATTTATGGAGATATGAATTTATTTTGATTATGGAATAATTATCAAGCCGACCAACAACTCATGTAGGCTAAGAAGCCCAACAGTCGCATCTATTCAATCATCAACATTTGTGTATAAATACAAGAGGACTTTTCCTCATTTGCACTCATCTCATCACATCTCTCTCTCTCACTCGAGCCGAAAAAGGTTGTTCGAAATCCTGGACTAGTGCGTGGCGAAATCTTACACTGGTGTGCGGAGAAATCTTGCACTGGTGCGCAGCGAAATCTTTCACTGGTGCACAGCAAAATCTTGGACTAGTGCACGGTGAACGACACACCAGTGGAGACTTGACAAGTTCGATCTAGGGTTTACTGCCCTAGTTCAGGGTTGATCTGGGGTTTGCTACTGCTGTTGTAAATCAGATTTATGTACTATTTCTCTCTGTTGAATTATTGAAGATAAAGGAAGATTTGATCAAAGGGTTTACCCACATTGGGGTTTGTCCCTGGCTAGTTGCCACATCATGTGTCTCTTGTCTTGGCTTGTTTTCTGTCAATCATTCAATGTTCTATCTGCAGTTTACTTTATGTACATGTGATTTCTAATCTGTGGATAATAATAAGAAAGATAAGTAAACTGCTCTAAGCATAGAACATATCATAACTTAACAGCTTGATTGGCAAATTTGCGCAATTCTGGAGCCCAACAGGCTGCCAAACATATTTGCGCAATTTTTGGAGGGAAGGTTGGTTGCCCTCCATATTTGCGCAATTTCTTGAGGGAGCTGCTCAGCCTGCAGCTAGACCAACTCCGGAGAAACAACCAGTGAGGGGAATGCAACAAACTTTTATCAACAGGATGTCATTCTACAAGAAAATAATTAAAGCTTGTGTACTTGACGAAGAAAGACATGGTACTGTGAAAGGTTGGTAGGGAGGCTCCAAAACGAAGCTAAGGCAAAATTCTGGAGGATGGTTGTATCTGCTACAACACTTGGATACACACTGGTAGAACTCCAGCTCTTTGAATGGACCTTGTTCGTGAAAAACAAGTCTAACACCTCCGAAAGTATTGTTCATTTCTTAGTTCGTCTTGGTTTCACACTAACCTAATTGTAAGATGTAGCATCTTCCAAGCTCTTGGTCAATTAACTCACATTCCAAGCCAAGGCAACACAGTTGTTTCGATTGGGGTTGAGGGGTTTATTGGTGCACAAGCATTATAATCGTCAGAGTCTTAGTTTCATCTTCGGTGTTGCTCCGCTGCTAGCAGGCCTCGACAGTACTCACGGCGTAGTCACGCAGGAATACAAGCAAGGCTTCGCTGCCTGCAAGCATGGTCAATACCCCGACGGAGTTACTTGTATCACCTCTCTGCGCAGGAAGCCTTTCTCTTCTTTCACCTTATTATATATTTTTTGAAATTTTTCACTTTTCATTTTTTTCATTTTTTATTTTTATAAATGTGCATAACACTTATTCATTTCATAGGCGAAAGAGGGATCCCAACTTATTGAGAGCATAAGAGGTTGTTCCTTCAGAGAAGTAGTTTATTATATACCTGTAACATTCTTGTTAAGGTTTCCCCCCTCACCTTACTCTACTTGACGGAGCTGAGAAGGGTTAAACCAAAAACAACCGACTAGAGTAGGTGATACTAGTTAGCGTCCAAGCGTTATGTTTTCACCAAGGTTCACTTTGAACAGTACGTATTTTCCATTGGCGTATCATGGACTCAAGATAACAAGTTCTTCATATAGAGGCAGGATGACAGATAACTAAGCACTGATAGCAGTGAAAGACCTCTTGTACTTTACCCAGCTTGTTTCAAGAGTCATACATGGTTTCATGCGAAACTAACCTACAAACAAAAACAAGCAAACAAATAACAAAGCAAAGCAAAAGCACAAGCGAAAGAAAAGAGATTAAGCAAACAAGCACGCAGGAAAACAAACAAGCAAAGCAAGTAAGCAAACTGAAAGAAAACACTACTCATACTCCTAAGCTAATGGTGCATGGGCCCAATCACGTGAAGTGATATTTCCAATGCAACCACCAGCGCATTGGTTGACCCATGTTGGTGAAGGCTTGGTTCGCGAGCAACCCGGTTGTGAAAACCAGCAGACAAGAAAATTTATATAACAATGAAGACAAACACACTTCATATTTCAAAGTGTCCACAGGACATAAGTGAGTGCAAGTACATGAAATGCGGTCCGTGGACTTGTCACAATGTTGTGCGACACTGCGTGCAACTTTGAAGCATACGCATACTCTTGATTGTGACATGCAAGCAAACGAAAGAAACAGAGACAACTTGTGTCACACTTGTGTGCTTCTAATGTAAGATTCCTCCAATGCATGAGCGATGGGATCATCCATTTCAAGTGGAGGAAGCATAATCTGTGTGTGAGATTAACCCTCAATGCACACAGATGAGTGATGAGGAGCCTTAGGTGATTGAAAAAATTCTTGATTGGAGTTGAAACCAACCTCGGGAGAGCGAGGGCTTGACATAACCATCAGCTCAGGCTAAAGTGCATCGATAGTCTTGGGTGTTTCAACTTCATCATCAGATAGATCATCATAAACCAGTGGCTTCGAAAAATCAACTGCGATAGAATCATGATTTTGAATATGGAAGTAAATGGATCACAACAGCCACGATCAGAAAAATCAATGATTTCATTGGCATCCTCATGATCTAATGAATCAAACAGAGGGGTAGATGAAAAGCAGACAAATTCATCCTCTGTGTTTCCAGAAAAGGCAAATGAAAGGTCAAGTGGATTTTCAATGAATAACTTATCCTCTTCGTTGTCGGATGATGGACTGACATCCGGTGTGTCCTGCGAGTGATCAACAATGGGTGCATCCGTAGATGAAGATACACATGTGAAATCATGGATGGCAGGTTCACCAAAGATGTCAGGAAATAACGGAGGAGGCTCGGACGAGAGGGAGTCCTCCTTCGTCAAGTGTTGATGCTCAAGCTCCCAGTCGATGGCTTAATCCTCGTTCAAAACAAGTGTAGAGTCTAGAATGGGAGAACACAAGATAGTATCATCCAGACGATTAGCCGAGTATGAAGATGGAGGTTGTGGAACAAAATGCATATGCCAACTCAATGGACTCACAACCAAATCTGCGCTTAAATTAAGTGGAGTGATGTTGGGAGGATGTGACAGCTGAACAAATGTGTGAGCATGGTCTCTTGCATCACTCTACAGTGGTGGAGATGTTTGATGAGGGGATGGTAGACATTCACTTGTGACAGTGACCGTATACGTCTGTGATTGCGCAGCTCCATCACTGAAGAACACTGAGCAGGGCTTGAGTTCAAATTTCTTCTTGGGACGAGCAGATTTCTTAAGACAGTACTCGAATCGATCCCAAAGATAGAAAAATTTCATTTGGCTCTTCGGAGCTTGAAACTGCAAATCACAGAAGCGCTGCCAAAAATCATTTAGCGATTCATGCGGAGCCTTCTGTGGTTGTAACAATTTTTGGTCAAGATGGTCTGGATCAAAACGACAGAAAGTGTCTTCAATGAGGTCACAAAAGTGCTTAAGTGAGTGCACACTGTCAGCCAACGATGTGGAGATTCGTGAAGCGTGTATGCAAGCAGCACGCTGGCTTGTTCATAAGAACATCCATCTTCCTCATGAAGTATGGAAAAGAAATCATGTAAGAACTCAGGCCAGGCCACTTCGCCTTCACCATCATACGTGTAAGTGGACAAGAAATCGAAAAACTCTGTCGTGATGGTAATAGATTCGACATGCAAAAAACATCGTGGAGGGAGAAAAGTGCAAGACTCCATGATAGATATGCAAAGGTTCAAAACAAGATGAGAGGACATAGCTTGTCATTAGCCCTCCTTCTAGCGCCAGAAATGTTGACGGTGCTGGACCCGCCAACATGTCAGAGGATCTCCCCGGTAAGAAGTCCCAACTAGACCTCAGACCGTTTGCTGTAGGAGTCTCGGCAGTGGGTCGTATGGTAATGCCTTGACCGCAATTTCGCACAGATGCAAGTAAGATAACTCTGTTGGTAGCAAGGGTGTGACATATGCAGTAAGCCAAGGAAGGTGCATGAGAGGTTCTAACACACGAGGGTTGAGATGAGTGCGCCCCTTGGAAACCTGTGATAGCATGGAGTTAAGAAGGGAACACACGAGTAAAGATGCATCACAACATGGAAGGCAAGTTAGCTAGCAATCCAAAGTGATGGTTAAACCAACCGCACATTTCAGAGAGATTCATACATACATATACAAAAATAGCTATACATGCATGCGTAAGAAAACAGATACATATATCATTTAGAGTAAACAGATAGCTGAAATACAATACAACATATGCATGAAACGTGTTGGCTCTTGTTATATTAAGAAGTGTAAGTTCCAGTCATACAATACATCCATGTCCAACCACTAGTTCCGACAATGGAACGTTACAACCACAACCGCCTACTCCTCCAAAGAGATGTACTAGCTTTACATAGTGGAGAAGCCAAGGCTCATTACAATACTGTCCAAGCTCTCTCTAAGATAGTCTTGTCAGAAACTTCGCTGACCAAAAGCCTATGCAATGAGTTATGAGGGACTATATATAGCAAAGGGTGGGGTGGCCCTTGACATTCCCCTTTGTGATAGTTCATCTACCCTCATGACTTTTCATCTACTCTATGACTGTTACATCCAACTTCGACACTTGAACTTACACTTGACAAAACGTTACATTACAATGCACATGTACCCATGTGAGACAAAATGGCTTGAGAAAGCCATGCAAAACATCACTATGACTCAGACAACCATGGGAAGTTCAACTCTTCAACATCCTTGGGATTATCAACAGTAGCGAATTGATGCCAAGATCAGTAGTTTGTGATGGTGTCCATGTACTCCAAGGTGACATCTTTCTAGAACCTACTCTTGCCTCCATAGCATCAGGGTACACTGCTCGGGCTCCTCTGTCCAACTCGTTTAAAAGCACATGCATCATTGTTTTCATCGCAGTCAGACCAACAACATACTTATGCATGGTGTCTGCATTGATTGGTAAGTCTGAGCTGGTGGCTATGTGCATCAACTCGTCAAAGTACAAGTCAAGCTCTAGTCGGACATGTGCCTTTGTCTTCGCATGGGTGAGAGTCCCAATAGATGGGATCGCATGTGCACACACCACAACATCCATACCCTAGAATACAAGTGCATGGGACGCCTGTAGACTAGTGATGAGTTGCGGGAGCTCTTCATAGTTCTAGATCTGACTCTGGATGCGTGCTTTCATCTCCACTGCTCTGGGCTTCATCATTTTAGGCAAGTGAAGCTGGGCTCCCTTGTATCTCATCATCCACGTTTGCATGTAATCAACAGCAGCATGCACGTTTGACAATATACGTGCTCTTCTAACACATCATTGCTGCTATACGTTGAGATGGATGACTGCCTTATGCACGGTACCAAACTTGGAATACAACGCCTGCATGACTGTGTCAAGGGACAATACTTCATCCAGTATTGCTTTCTTCAGTTCTTGTCGGGCAGACACTGTAACTAACTCTCCTCCTTGCTTGGTCGTTTGTAGCTCCTTAGTCATTCGCTCATTCTCGGCTATCAGAAAGAAAACACTTGAGCTAGTGGCTTAGGGATATACTCTGGTAGCCTTGGCCAAGGCTGCTAGATGTCTGCGCACGTCATACACGATCACTCGTTCCTCATACTAAGCAGGAAATGTATGATCTTCCGGAGTTGACACTCTACAATATTGCACAACTTTATGTTAAGACTTGTCGAATGAGATGTTGTGCATCTCTCCTTCCGGCTGATCTCCAAGGATCTCAGTGTCTCCTTGGTCGCTTGGGCCTTGCTCATCTTCTGGATGAAGTGAAGCTGGTGGGTCGACCTCTTGGTGGTGAGGCATGAGGTCGATGTCCTTCTCTAACTCCTACTGCTCCATATTCGTATCCATCTGTTCAAGCGCTCGCTCTATCTCCTGAGCGAAGTCCTACTCCTACGATGGTTCACCCTGTTTGCCTGATGCTAGCTGTTCTGATGAGTCCACTACCTGTACGTGCATTGTCTCATCCGTCTACACATGTTGTGCCCCTTGTTGTACCTGTTGATGTTGTGTTTCCCTCTCCTATTTGCACAGCTCCTGTACCTTTCAGAGTTGCTCCTTCAAGTCATGCAACTCCTCTTTTTCCTCCATTTTCCATTTCTCTCTCTGCCTTTGTGCATTTCTCTTGTGGCAATGTTGCCTCTTTGCCTCTATGGCCATAGCTACTTTCTCCACAAGTGGATCTGCTCAGAACTTGCAACTTTTCTCTTCCTCCATGCGATCGACAATCTTCCTCTTACCCTTGTCACACACTGGTATGTTCACCTTTGTTGTTGGTGCTCTCCAGGCTTCACGTTGCTTCGCTAACCATTCCACAATGAAGCTGACCGGTTCATTGAATCTGGAGGAGTTGTAACAATATCTCCATGGGTCCTCCTCTACCCAATGATATGCCCCATGCATCCAATTGAACTATACTCTCGTGTAGTGATCTTTCACAAGACAATGTAGGTCATACAGATTGTAACTTTGGAGATCAAATGGATACTTCTTCATATGTTCTGCTTTGACATCCGCATGCTTGAAACTCCAGATGTCGTATAACCCGATGCGCAACGAAAGAGCGAACCAAGGTGCCTTCTTCTTTTGGTGCAGCATAATTGTCAATCTTGCCAAGATGTGATATGCTACTTCCTGCATGACGAGTATGTCCAATGCAAACTTCGGTAGAACATGCGGAGGCTTCTCCGCGTAGTACATCCGTATGAAGGTGTCGGACAATGAGGCATACCAATCAGCTATGTCTATCAGTGCCTCCATTGTTGCCTTCGACATGCAAGGTGGATCTTGTTCGAATATCATCTTGTAAATCGAGGTGACAAAATGATCAGACAGTTGTGTGATAACTCCCTTGACGCTGCATTCAGACAACATCTTATAATAAGTGTTCACAATAGTCTCCACCGGTGACCATGCCCACTTCAAGCCCGAGAACTCTTGTCAGGCACAGATTGCATCCAAGATGTATGCGGACATGTAAATTTCTGCTTGCATACCTTAGGGCGGCTGTCGAGCCCTAGTTACCTATTCCTTCAACTGAAGAACCAACATGTCGTACCAGTTGCATGCTTTTCCCTCTCTGGCCAGGTGTTCCAGCGCGATCACCCAACTCTGTGGGAAGGTTTCCGTGCTCTCTTGGCCAAATAGTAGACATGCAAAGATGACCAAGTATTGATACGCCTTTCGCAGTATCTTCGTCTTGTAGATCTGGTTAGGTGTCATCCTAAATCTAGCTGGCTCCTTTATTAAGTTCTTCAAAATGTCTTTGGAGTTGACATTGTTGCTGGGTAAGTTGAAGGGAGTCTCCATGATGGTCATAGGCTCTGACATCTGATACATCTCATCATAATCTTGTGCCCTGAAGGTTGTAATCTTCATCCCGCTGACACTACTCAAGGTCACCGTCTTGGGATTAGTGTGCGAGACGATCCAGTGTATCATGTTCGCGCATGGGAACACGGGGTATCTACATGCAATCTGTACAAGCCGGACTTGTGGATGTTCACATATACCTGGCGGTCTTCGAGGTCTTCCCCAAATGTGCTTGTAAATGCATCATTGACCTCTTGCCATTTCAGCGTGATGTCCTTGTCAACAATCAGCTTGGTATCTTCATAGATCGGTAGACTTGCGAAAACTCGCTCAACTGCTGCTCTAGTCGCACTTTCGTCAGTGTCCTTTAATCTTGCTCTCTTAGAGGCCATTGATCCTGAAATGTTAAGATGCGGAGGAACACCTGCTAGATCTGGAGACAAAGCGAGATGCATGGCAAGAAATATGTCAGTGACAACGAAAGCAAAATCGGGAACGACATAACACATACTTGGGGATGGACTGGCAAGGATTGCGCAATTTCCTCTGGGAGGCTAGGAGGTTGGCTACCAGACTTGCACAAAGGGAAGTCTGGGTTGTCTGGGAGGCATGACTAGTTGTTGGAATTGCGCAATGTGCAATCCAGGCTGACTGTTGGCTACTAGAATTGCGCAATGCGTAATCCAGGCTGACTGTTCACTGCTGGAATTGCGCAATGTGCAATTTCAATTGGCAAATAGTTGCAGGCTCAGTGATTGCATTGTGCAATTTTTTGGGCCAACAGTCACTTTCCCTCAGAATTGCGCAATGCAAACTTGGAGGACAACTTCCGAGCAAAAATGTGCATTCCTTGAGAGGAAGATAGAGTCTTCCTTCTCGGGATTGCGCAATGTTGTCTTCGTGAGGCAGAGTTCGGGCCAACGCTGCCCAGACTCGCCGATAGGCAACTGAAAGCAAATGTGATTGTGAATGCATGGTGATACTGAGTGTAAACAGAAGCAAATGATCATGCATGCAAACAATGAATGAAAGATTTAGAAAACAGAACAGCGTGCATGTGGGTGAAGCAAGTCACCGAATCGACGACCGTTCATGCAAAACAGTTTCATGCATGCGACAGCAGTGAGATGCTAACGAAAACTAAAACAGTGCTAGTACAAGCTAGTATGCATGTAAACGACACCAAACATTCAAAGAAATCAAGCAAACAACACTCACGCAAGAGAAAACACAAAAAGCGACATAAATGCTGCAAAAGACAAATTGAGACCACTTGTCCGTGAATAGCTGAGTTGGATGTGTCGAAGAGTTTTGGATGTGTTGTGGGATGTCAGAGCTCCAAGATCGATGTAAAGAAATGAGCTCTGAAGCATCAAATAAATAAGTTTGAAGTTCATGACGCACATGCCACAAATCTAGGAAGAAGAACACTTGGAGGAAAGATTCTAAAAAGATCTTTGCATGTAACCTCTAGCTGCTAAAAATAACTCCCTAAATCAAGGGATGTTTTTTGCATGTTGCCTTTTTCTATTCTAGGAAAAAGCAGCCCATGCATGCAAGTCAAGTCTCCTTAGTCCTGGGTGGAACTGGTCAACCCAATTACACATGCAAGAGCCTGCTCAACTGCTGGGAAAAAATGCGCATTTTTGAGGAGTTGGGCTGGCTACCCAAAAGATTTGCACAATTTTTGGACAGAGCAGCTCACTGCTACCCAGGATTGCGCAATTCCTGGGCTTATCGACCCTGCTAGGAGGAATTGCGCAGTTCCCTGGATGAAGCTTAACTAGCATATTTGCGCAATTCTGGAGCCCAGCACGCTGCTAGACAAATTTGCGCAATTTCTGGAGCAAGGTTGGTTGCCCTCCAAATTACGCAATTTCTTGAGGGAGTTGCTCAGCCTGCAGTTGGACCAAGTCCGGAGAAACAGCCAGTGAGGGGAATGCAACAAGCTTTGATCAACAGGATGTCATTCTGCAAGAAAATCCTTGAAGCTTGTGTACTTGACGAAGCAAGACATGGTGTTGTGAAAGATTGGTGGGGAGGCTCCAATACAAAGCTAAGGGAAAATTTTGGAGGGTGGTTGTAGCTGCGACAACAATACCATACACAAGGTAAGGAGATATAATTCCTATACAATGTTGAGCCAATAGAAGCCTCTAAAAAACCAACCACCTAGAATGAACATAAAATACATTATCCCACATATACACTAGGTCTTAATAAAACCAAACTCAAAGGGTCACTCCATTAGCTCCGAAGTCTGCAATGCTACAAGGTATATAATGACCTTTGGTTTTTATCCTCTTGACTTCAATTTGATGTGCTATTTGGCTTAGTTAGTTAGTGGCATGCATCACTTTGGTTTTTTCATTCTAAAAAATAATTAAGAAAGTGGTGAGAAAGATACTTAAGGGTTCCACTGTTCAGGTGAGAGGCTTCATTAACATTAACCATAACATTTTATCTTTGATTATTATTAAAATTAGAGTAACCATATAAATTAAATGGCTCAAAAATGCATATACACATCAAAATACTTATCTTATAATATATCTAGCATTGCCCAATTTAAATAAAAATAAAAATAACTTATCTAAAATATAACTTATTTAGTACTATTATTTCTGATTCTAAAAATGACTAATATATATATATATATAATGAGATATTTAATGATGTAGATTAATCCCCACTTGACATGAAGATTCATAACCTATAAATAGGCTTTGGTACAATAGGATGGCTTGCTATGCTCCAAAATCCTTAACTCATGTTCATATGATATATGTTTTTTTAATTAACCAATTTAATTTAAAAGGAAGAAATGGCTTAACTACTTTTTCAATACCACATGCTTAAGAAACCTATATCTCATTTTATAGGACATTTATTTAATTAATTAAATTAAAAGGGAAAAATTGTCATATTTTAAATATCTTCAATTTTTATTTTACATATGAAATATCTTAAAATTGTAATTGCTAAATTTGTCTTCAATATTTTTGACAAAATACATGGGAAAAGGTGTCATAAAATGACCATTTCATTTATTAGTTAAATTAGACAAATATAGTTGTACTGGCTAAACTTTGTTAGCATATATTCTATAAAGTGAATCAACTATATATACCACCTATGGAGTCTGTAGCCCTTGTTCAATTGTGGCCTTTCAAAGTTCAATACTTAAACCAAGTTGCAAAGAAAGCTATCTATAGCATCTGTAACCCGTGTCCAAATGTGTGAGTTAGTTCATACCCTTCAAATTTCAATAATAGGCTATCTATAGCGTTTGTAGCCCGTGTTCAAATGTGGAAGTTAATTCATACCTTTCAAATTTCAATAATTAAACTAAGCCGCAGGGAACGCTACCTATGTGGCCTTGTTAGTAACGTGTAAGGGATTCAAATTAGCCCTCCCTAAAGAACCATAAGGCATGCCCTGGTATTCTCATGCAGTTCTATGTGCTAGTAACTTTCCGTACAAAGGATTCATTTTAGGCATCCTTTGTATATGGCTAAGAATGTACTTTAATTCTTGTTTGTTTGATCATTGTAACGGCCCTTTCATAAGGGTGAACTAATCTTAGTTATGCATTCAAGTCAATTTATCATTCACTCAAATGGTCTCAACAATCCTAATAAGTCAAGAACTTACATATATTCAAATAAGGTAGTTATTTGATGCATTTGTAATTGTTATCAATTAGAGCATATCATATCCCTTGTTAACAATTCTAACATAAGTTACAATCTACAATTGGAAAAAAACAGCTCTCCAAAGCAGCTTAAAGTATGCCCAGCTACCTCATGCACTTCCATGTGCTAGTACTATTCCATGTAAGGGAGTCATTAGCTCTCCAAGGCAGCTTAAGGTATGACCAGCTACCTCATGGTCTTCCATGTGGTAGTACTAATTCCATGTAAGGGATTCATTATAGTCATGCCTCCAAGGAACCGTAGGGTATGCCCTAACTATCTCATGCACTTCTATTCACTAGTAACATTCCATGTATGGGATTTACTTTAGTCCTCCCTTTAAGGAACCATAAGGTATACTCTATCTCACGCATTTCTATGTACTAATAATACTCCATACAAGGGATTCATTTTAGTCATCTCTTTGTATATGGTTTCAGTATCTATGTTAATTCTTGTTTGTTTACACATTGTAATGGCCCATTTTTGTATTGTTCCTCTTGTCTAGGGTTAAGTATCCATGATTTAAAACCTGTGATGATTTTTTTTCTAGAAATGCTTCGCCTTCAAGAAACATGCATTGAGGACTTCACTCCTTTGACTTTAGGTGACAGGTTCGAAGGGTAACTATTCCACCATCAATCATCAAGCACTTGCACTGACCCTCATTTCCTTGAAACTCATGCTATATGGATGGGGTAGATCATTGAAAAAATACAACCCTGGTGGAAGGCTTAGGAATTCTATCCACCTCACTTGTGAACCAATACCCCTTTGGTAGCAATCAGATTTTCAATAGAAATTTATATTTCAATTATGAAAACAAAAACAAAACAAAAAGATTACAACAGATTATAAATCCATTCTCTTTTAATAATCTCACTGAATGTCTTTAGTTTGGTAAATTCAAGGAACCTCAATTGAAGTATTGCTTGAGGATTTGATTTTCAACCCTTACATAAAATTGAAACTAATGAAATTGACAGAGTGAGTCCCAGGTTTCTATTCCTTTACTACAATAAAAAGAAAGAGTATAATGGATGCAAGAAAGCCCAGAATACAGAATTACCTTCAATTACAACCCACAAAATCAATGAAAATAATTGCCAGGAAAATTGCCTTAATGTTGAGGCAGAAACCCAGCTCTGCAAAGTAGAATAGTACCATCCATGCCAATTTGGCAGGATGCCATTGTGATAATGCCAACTCTTAACAGGAATCCGTAACCCAATACCTTTGCATGGTAACCAATATACACTATGACCAACTGCAAAGCAGAGTATAAGTATCCACACTGATTTTGAACTACAACAATAAGCATTGAACTAGTGGGAACCAAAGCATGGACATGTCTCCTATTTTCTCATCTGACAATGAACAATTGCAACCAAACCAAAAAGTACTTTGCTTTATGCTGCTTCGTGTACATCTCACTTTACAAAGTAGTTTACACTTCTTCCCTGCAGTAGCAGATAGTTGCATTGTTGAAGGATACAAACTAAAGAGGCCTGCAAAAATACCCCATGCCATTATTAATGTTTATTTTACAACTACTAGTGGTCTTCTTTCATTTTCCAATTGATCAGGCTGAAATGAGTTGAGTTTGCTGTCTCTTTTATTCTCTTCTGAACGTGAAATTGTAAATGATTCTGTGTTAGCTTCTTCATTCCAACTAAGATCGACCGGAGGTAATTTATACTCATCAGGTTTCAAAGCTACTGCAAAGTCTGGTAACTTGGGCAGAGTCTCTGGAACCCTGCAAGATTTCAAATATAAATATATATCACATCAAATCTCCTAAATAAGAATATAACTGTATCAATTTAAGAACCTACAAGCAACACACTAGGACTATATCTAGAAGCATGATTTTACTAAACAGCTGAAGTAGATCATTTCATCTGTCTTTCTAGCAACATTTGTTTCCAAGACTTGCTATAACAGACTCTATTAGAAAGAAAAACTGCAAGCAGAAGAAAAGCCTGCAGTTCATTAAGATTGTACTCCACCAGAAAGAGAGAATCAATGATCAGATCTGTGACCACATGGGCCAGAAAATTCAACGTTCCTGCTTCTATACAACTAAATGGTTCATCACTATTAATGAATCTATATACTATATCCGAACATGGCTTTTTCTGTTCACCAAAACAGCCATGAAAATTATAGAAAAAACCCATAAGGCAAGCACTATAGTTAAGCTTGCACTTAACCGCAACCCACTTTGACTTGCTCAAAAGGGTAAAAGACTTGAAAATTGAAACCACTAAAGGTTAGTTGTTCCCAGTAGCAGTTTGAATTTAGGTTCCTGGTATCTCACAATCACCTGATTGTCTTATTTTTCAAGCCTTTTATTCTTTAGACTCGGAAAATCGAAGCAGGTTGTGGCTGAGTGCAGGGTATAGCCGACACTTTTCTCCCATAACACTAGCATTTGCCAAAAAATTCAAAGCTTCTGCTTCTATGAAAACAAATATTGGGTTCTTATTAATGAATCTATATACTATTGCTGACCATGGTTTTTTTCTGTTCAACAAAACGGCCAAAAAATTATAGAAAAATCCCAAAAGGCAAGCACTATAGTTAAACTTGCTGCTGTTAGAAAAGTGTAGGATGTATCTTGCACTTAACCGCAACCCACTTTGACTTACCCAAAGGGTTAAAAGCTTGAAAACTGAGACTACTAAGGGTTAATAGATTCCAGTAGCAGTTAGAATTTAGACTTCTGGTACCTCACAATCACCTGAGTTGTCTCATTTTCCAAGCCTTTTATTTTTTACCCTTCAAGAAAATCAAAGCAGGTTGTGGTTGAGTACAGTAACAACCCACACTTTTATCCCATAATACTTGCATTTGCATTTATCATCATAAAAATAACTTCATCAAACTTATCATTGAATGTGCCAAGACTGGATGTATTAAATCATGGATGAACCAGCTGACTTTCTGCCATGAATGAGGGCATTGGAATGATAGAATGTGCAAATTCTTAATGACATATCTAGAAACAAAACTGTTTGGAAATTTCATGGTACTCACTTTTCACGACTGTAAGCATCCTTGTTGGTGCGTGCCTTACTTGAAGCATCCTTTGGAATTTTCTCGGATAAATATTTCATCGCACCCCATAGAGGAGGTGCCCTGTATGAAACAAGTAAATAAATGAGTGCCACTTTGCATTGCTGTAATAAAGAATATGGCATCTACTTCGACACAAGAGAAATACTAATTAATTTTTCACTGGCATTGCAGGGAAGAGAGTAAAACCATTGATCCTTTCCACGCTACTGATCTGATAGCACTGTATATTAATTAGAAGCTAGAGGTTATTAAGATTCATCATAAGAGCTATTCATGTCTGTTAAATCCATTGAATTGTAATATCATGTAAATTTGACAGGTGATAAAAGAGTTAAATAGCTACCTTGTTGTCGGAGCGGCCTGGCAGAAATCTATGCAAGCCTTTTTACTTTCTTTTAAAAACTGATCTGCCGCCTGAAGGCATGCCACTGCATTAGCATGATTGTCCTCTCCATTGCCCTCGTCTAGGATCAATCCATGGTAGTAGTATGCTGCAGCCTGGTCAGTGTCCATGTGTTACACCATGCTCCCAAAATTCAACCATCATATTTCAAGAAGTAACATCATTGCAAGACTCAAACAAGAGATTCCAAGATGAGCTGATATCTAATGAAACAAATATCTAACTGTCAACATTGTTGACACTAAGGAACAAATTACATATTAAGTTCTCCCAGCAGGAGGATATCACATGTAAAATAAAACTAAAACAGAACACCTGTTTCTATTTCAAGCTTTGGAAAATTACAAGCACATGTAAACAGTTTACAGAGGAAGCATTTATCAAGGAAATATGTCTATGATAACTAATCAACTAAAGACTGTTGCAGATGAAATAAGATGGTAGTTGGGTATTGTTTTTTATGGGAAACGAGTTCCGGAGAGGTGTGAAGGCAGGAAGAGAGCAGAAGAGCGGAAAACCAGGGTTGAGGGTTTCTGCGCGGGATTTTCTCCATGGACGGGTGCAGAGGAGGGAGCTCCACTCCCTCCTACAGTGAGGTAGTGGTTAACAAGAGCAAGACACCTCCAAATTCAGGCAGAGGTAACACGATGGAAGAAGGAAAAAATCAGGAAGAGGAAACAGAAAGTAACAAGAAGAAGGAGAAGGATGGCACAAAGGACAAAGAGGAAAATGACAAAAAACAGGGAACAAAAGACAGGAAACAACAGGGACCGTGCAAGCCCAAAGCTGAAGTCACTCCCAGAGTAATCTTAAATAACCCTGAGCTACAAGCCCACAGGGAGCACATGCAGACTTATGCAATCATATGCAAATTCATGGGACTATGACCCACCAAAAAGGCTTTACAAACATGGATCAGATACCACTAGAAGCCTAAAGGAAGCATTGATCTTCATCTAGGATCCAAGGGGTTTTTCACTGTGGTGTTTGTGAACATCGAGGACAAAAACAGAGTGTTTGAAGGTGGGCCCTACTTCTATGCAGCAGCAGGGCTCTACATGCGGCCGTGGATGATGAACTTCATGCCGGAGCGGGAAACCTCCACCTCAGTCCCGGTTTAGGTAAGACTCTATTCGCTACCTCTGGATTATTGGCAAATAGAATCACTAACAGCCATAGGAAATAAATTAGGGAGGTCTGTCAAAACTTCTGAAGCCACAAGAAGGGGAAAATATACCTCCTTTGCTAGGATTTGTGTAGAGATGGACCTATCTAGAGCACTTCTGGACGAGGTCATATTGGAGGTTTATGATGAGGAATGGGTGCAGATGGTTGACTACGAGCTTATTCCATTTAGATGTAGAAAATGTCATGAACACGGGCACCTTCTTAGAGACTGTCATCTCAGTAAGGCAGAGAACAAAAGCAAACCTAACACAATGAAAGAAACAAATGGCTTTCACAAAGTAGCTCACAAAGGTAAAAACGGCAAAAAAGGCCAAAACATCACCAAAGTGGAGACCAAAAAGTGAGGCCAAATCAGTGCCATGTTCTTGAAGAGGAGGAAGATGCAGCAATTGAAAATCAAGTTATGAAGGATGGAGATGATAAGCACGAAAAGGAAGAAGAACAAGATTAGGAATAGGTAAAGGAAAAACAGAAAGGAATCATGATGAGTGAATCAGAGATGGATATGGATGAGGAAATGACCCAGAGTGAGATGGAAATGGAAGACAATGAGTTACAAGAGATTCTCGACAAAGAAAACCTAGATCTAGAAGAGTTCTTGAGTAAGGGAACAACAGGTGGAGTAGAATCTCTACCACAAGAGGAATGCAATCGAATAAAGCAGTTATTCTTATGGGAAACTCAGACAAAGGGCTTGGGAGAAGATAACAACATTGAAAGACAGGGCAAGCAGGGAATGAAAGCGGTAAAATCAACTCCAGAATTGGCTCCAAGAAACCCGGGGAAAAAAAGGGGCAGAAAAAAGCAGAACGAGCTATTAATGGAATGTGGAAAGCTCATGATAGACTCAGGTAAGATGAAAGACCTAACCAGTTACTCCTTTACCAATCAGTAATTATGAAGTTTACAACTTGGAACATCAGAGGTCTAGGAAGCAAAAGAAAACAGAGAATGTTGAATAATAGAATGAAACAGGTAGCTCCGGATATAATTTTTGTCCAAGAAACGAAATGTTCTATTCAAAAGATAAGACAAATCCATAGTAAGTGGCTCAGCAGATATGAGTTTATAGAAGTCAAAGCAAAAAATACAGCAGGGGGTATCCTCATCCTTTGGAATCCCCAAAAAATAGGTATTATTGATGTGGAGGCATCAAGGAATTATTTATCAGTTGTTATACAGCCAGTAGGAGACAGGGACACTTATCTTGTAACAAATGTTTATGGCCCTCAAAGGTTAGATGACAAAATCAAGTTTATTGAGTCCTTAGTGGACCTTCGAAACAGATTTGCAGGGCTACCGTGGGTTATAGGAGGAGATTTCAACATGATTAGATCTCTCTCGGAGAAAAAAGGGGGCACAAGAGCACTAAACAAAGATTCCTCAGCTTTCCAATGTTTTTCAGAAAACATGAAGCTGGTAGACATTGAGACAAATAATGGTCTTTGCACTTGGAACAATAAAAGAGGAGGGGATTCCCAGGTAGCTTCCAAGCTAGACAGATTCATGATCTCTGAAGAGCTCATGCTTCTAGACAAGGAAATAATAGCATATATTCTTCCTTTTGGAGGCTCAGATCACTGGCCGATTCAAATGGAGATCAAGGGCATTGGCACCCCAAGAAACAAACCGTTTAGGTTTGAAAATATTTGGCTTTCACACCCGGATTTCATCAGCAACATTGGAAAATGGTGGGCTGAAGACCTGTAGATTCAGGGATCATCCATGTTCCTACTACATAAGAGATTAAAACACATCAAGCAGAAGCTAAAGGAATGGAACCAGAAGGAATTTGGCAATATTTTCACAAGTAAAAAAATTGTGGAAAACAAAATCCTAGAGCTCAACCAAGCTTTGATCAAGAATGGCTTTGATACAGACAAAAATGATCAAGCAGAGAAATATCACCAAGAATGGGAAATGTTGTGTAAACAAGAAGAAATTTTTTGGAAACAAGAATCCCAGGTTCTATGGCTCAAAGAAGGAGAACGAAATAATAAATTTTTCCACAGATCTGCGAACAGAACTCACAACAGAATTTCTTCGATCAAGGACGAGAATGGCCAAATTCTTCAATCCCATGAGGAGATAGATGCAGTGTTAGTAAAGCATTTTCGGGACATTGCCAAGGAAAACTTTTCAAGAAGAGAACCTTTCATTAAGAACTTAATTAAACATATACTTAAACTGGTATCCAGAGAGGATAATGGCAATCTCAACAGACCTGTGACTGAACAGGAGATTAGTGAGGTCCTCAAGGAAATGCAAAATGGCAAGGCACCAGGTCCGGATGGATTTAATGTGGATTTCTTCAAAGCCTGCTGGAATATTGTTAAAAGGGATATTGTCGAGATTGTCGAAGACTCTAGGCGGAACAAGACCATTTTGAAAGCTCTCAATACCTCCTTTATTGCCCTTATTCCAAAACAGGATAATGCTCAAACACCAAAGAGATACAGGCCCATCGCCTTATGCAATGTTGTCTACAAGATAATTTCCAAGGTTGTGGCTAACAGACTCAAACCCCTACTGCCCACGCTCATCTCCGGGGAACAAACAGGGTACGTAGAAGGAAGACAAATTCTAGACAACATAATTCAAGCTCACGAGGTGGTTCACTCGTTAACTTGCAACAAGAGAGCGGGCATGATCATACAATTGGACATAGCCAAAGCATATGACAAAGTAAATTGGATATACATCAAAAAAGTGCTCACAGCGTTTGGTTTCGATCATAATTGGGTCACATGGGTCATGGCCCTTGTGACTTCTAGCTTTTCAATTTTAGTGAATGGCTCTCCTTCTAAACTTTTTCTCCCTTCCAGGGGTCTTAGACAGGGAGATCCGCTTTCTCCTTTTCTCTTCATCCTCATGATGGAAGGGCTGGGGCAATCCATCAAGCATGCAAGAGTAATGGGAAAAATTCAAGGACTCCAACTTTCGGAGAATGGGCAAGTTCTGACTCATCAACAGTTTGTAGATGATACCATGTTACAGGGAATTCCCACAGTTAAAGAAGCACTTGCTTACAAACAAATTTTGAATGACTTCGCGAAGGCTACAGGTATGGAAGTAAACCTTTCCAAATCAAAAGTCTTTTTCTTTAACACTCATATTGCCATCCAGAGAAATGTCTCTAGAATTTTAGGCTTTCAAAGAGAATCCCTTCCCTCTAAGTATTTGGGAGTTCCTCTTACAGCTAAACCCCGACACAAGAGTATATGGGATCCTCTAGTAATTAAAATGCAAGACAAAGTCAGGAAATGGACAAATAGATCTTTAAATTTAGCTGGTAGATTGGTTCTTACTAAAGCAGTTCTCCAAGCGATCCATATCTTTATGCTATCAGCCCTCCCAGCTCTAATAGGAGTCTTACAGCAATTTTGGAATATTCAACGAGATTTTCTATGGGGCAAAGAGGAAACAAGGAAAAAATGGGCTTTAGTCTCATGGGAAAAGATCTGCAAACCCAAGAACCAAGGAGGCCTGGGTTTGGACAATCCTGAGATTCTCAACAAGGCTCTTGGAGCCAAACTTTGGTGGAGGTGGGTTAAGGATCCTAAAGCTCAATGGGCAAGCATCTGGAAGGAAAAATATGCCAATGCCTGGTCGGCTTCTGAAATCATACGTATGACTGGAACAGTGAAAGGCTCCCCCATATGGAACAAGGCCTGGGAGAATAGAGAAGTGGTTCAAAAAAATAGTTTCTGGGAAATCAGAGAGGGAGATCTGGCACTTTTCTGGGAGGACAAATGGCAACAAGAACCTAATCTACTGAAGGAAGAATTTTTAGGCCTCAAGCATGAGACTGACAATCAAGGTTTAGTAAAGGTGAAAGACTTTTGGGAGAATCCACATAATGTTGGAAAATGGAGAATTTGGAAAAAAATAGAGGGCAGAGAGGATAGGACCCTCAATAGTAAAGCAGAGTCCCTTAAGAGAATGTTGGATCAGAGAATAATTTTAGTAACGAAAGGGCAGGACCAACTGAGATGGGGTAACAACAAAGAGGGCAATTTTAATATTAAGGAAGCTAAAGGTTTTCTCCTTGATCAAGAACCCCAAGCTCCAAATAAAACTTGGCAGAAGCTTTGGAGACACAAAGGTTGGATGAAAATCAAACTCTTCATGTGGTTAGTTCACCACAGGAAAATTTTAACCTAGGACAACCTTAAAAAAAGGGGCATGCTGGGACCCTCCAGATGTCATCTCTGTGAGACCCATGAGGAGACTATCGAGCATCTTCTCAACAGTTGTATCTTCACCGACAGGATATGGGATTTTTTAAAAGAAAGTATTGCTAACACTCTTAACAATTGGAGGAATAATTTTTCTAATAATGAAGTTCTCAATACAGCCTGGGATCTCTTGCCGAGCTTCATTATTTGGAATGTGTGGAAAGAAAGGAACAAAAGAATATTCAAAGAGGTAAAGATTGACTCACTTAGCCTGGTGAAGTTGATCGTAAAACAACTTAAGGAGACAGTTGGCACCACGGTTAGGAATCTCCCCAAAAATCTTCCCTCAGTAGAAGAGTTAAGAATCCTCCAGCTGTTAGACATGCAGGGGCTTATTCCTCAAGGTCTAGATAGGAAAGCAAGCATGAGAGATAAGGTGGAGGAATTTTGGCATCCTCCCCCTGAAGGTTTTTTAAAGTACAACATTGATGGAGCTTCCAAAGGCAACCCGAGGGTGGCTGGCTTTGGGGGAGTTCTAAGGGATGATACAGGTAGCATAATCTCCCTCTTCCATGGACACTTAGGAAAAGCCACTAACAACATGGCAGAACTAATGGCCTTGGAACAATGCTTAGAATTTTTGATACAAAACAATTGTCAAAATGTCATAATAGAAGCGGATTCAGAGTTAGTCATAAATGCAGCCAAGAGAATCAGTAATGGAACAGGGCCGGAAAAGGTCACAAAACACTGGAGGTTAACTCAGGTTCTACACAAGATTCAAGTACATCTACAGGAACTTTGTACTCTCAGATTTATTCATGTGAGGAGAAAGGCCAACAAATTGGCGGACATTCTTTCCAATCAAGGTGTCAGTTGCAAGGACAGCACAATTTTAAGGAGGTGGAGCACAATGGCGTAGAGCGATCTGAAAAAACTCTGTCATAACTAGGCGGAGGAGGACAAAGAAGAGTATAGAAGCAAAAGATTGAATCCAACTAGTTTTGGACAGCGGTCAGAGGGCTTCACAAGGTTGGACTGAAAGGTACACAATGGGAGGTAAGACAAAGTTGGCGGCATTGTTGACCACGATCAGGAATATTCTCCGCAACTGGCGACAGAGTTTCCCTGACCGAAGAAAGTAGCATCTAAACTTCCGGATCACCCAATTTTTTCATTGGCTAATGTCAATACCGCCCAGGGAGCGGTTTCGTAGCAATCGCACCGCTTTTATGTCAAAAGTGGTTTTAATTTTTTGGCAGCGATGCCATAGAGAGCAGGACACGTGGTGGAGGGCTTGATCCAAAAACCACTCTCCCCACTCCCTAAAGGGCGACAACTTCGGGTGCGCGATTTTCAGCTCAGCCGTCCGATGGAGCGAGGGAAATCAACGCTCGGGATCGAACGAGCAGTTTGGTGGGGCCCCATCGCACGCTAATGTCCGGCATTCTTGGTGGGTGCGATATGTCCCTTGACCGTCGGATCCAATTTTACAAATCAACGGCGGTGATAGGTCGAGCAGGTTGGAGGCGATGCCAGTTAAGCGGCGTGCTTCTCTCCTTTGCGATTTTGTTTGGAGCCGTTGGATAGGGCCCAACGGTTCTTCACTGCAGATTCTGATGAAAGATTTGTTTTTCGGCGGGTTTAGCGTGGGCCCCTATTGGTTATATGGTCTCTGTGGGGCTCGGTTCTCTCCAGGTCTTGGATGGCCGGTGGGGCCCTTTTTTCTTTCGCTCTGGTCTGTCCACTACTTTGGTTCATTTTTGGCTTTTTCCTGTTTAGCTTTGATGGGTTGAAAGGTAAGTTTTTTGTGCCTTGGCCACTTTTCAGAGTGGATTTTTGGTTCCTTTGGGAAGCTGATCTCCTTCGCCACTTTTCAGAGTCGATTTTTGTAAATTTTGTATATTATTAATGGTAAAGAAGGTCCTACTCTTGCTTCAGCACAAAAAGAAATAAGATGGTAGTCGAAAAGCTGTAGATTCCAGCTGCTGCCTGGATTCATTCACAATATCTGCCAAGACCTGTCATTTATACAAAGAACATGACAGGCTTAATGTTCTCTTTCTGGATATGCTTTTAAGGCTCTGAATCTCCAAGTCAAAGTCCTCACAGACTCAACATACGATACATGATCAACATAATCCAGGACAGCATTAAGTTTATATTATCAGCAAAACAGGATATTGGCAGCATCATGGACCGAATGGTAGCACATGTGATTGATCAATTATAGCATTTGTATAGACCCTCAAATAATCACAAGGTGATATTGACAATTAGGTAAACAAACCCAGCCTAAAAGTTTTGTCAAAATTTCAAGAGCCTAACATTGCTCTAGAGTCTAGGCATTTACTACCACGTTATGAGAAGAATGTTGATTATTTTGTGTAGCATCTGGAGGTATTTCCACA